>JAQIWH010000510.1:0-47277 GCA_034695005.1 Cryptops parisi | reverse complement strand
AACGACCACTAGGGTCAAAATACATAATTTGTTTTGTTTTTTCTTATACAAATGGTTTAGACAAAAAGGTATTACAAAATGATATATATGATAAAAAAGTTGAGAAAAAATAAAAAAAAATGCGAGATCGCATTTCTAAACGAAGTTAAAGAAAAGTGATGTAAAGATCTTAAAAAAATCATTTATATAAAATATATTGTTTGAGTTTATTTTTAAAATAGAGGCATTCTTTTTTACATTTATCTTGATGACATATATATGACTATGTATATATTATATAAATATTTATATATAATATTTTAATATATATTTTTATATATAATCTCTATACAAGACATACACAAGTTCAACTTGGCTTAGTAAACGTAATCTACGTACATTAACACATTTAACAAATACAAATTCAAATTTCCCGCAAACTTTCTCACGTGCTTAAGTCATCCTGACTTCCATGGAACTGTTTTTCACGTTCCAAAGCAAGACTTATGGTTACAATGACGTCATTTCTTCAAATAAATGGAAACAAATAAGTGAAATACTAATTTTGTGAGTCCGCAAATCTTGCGATGACATTTCATTACAATAAAGTATAACAAAAATTTATCGTGATTCTTTAGTTTGTCGTTCCTACAGTGAGAAACAATTAATGCATCAGAAAATACACAACTGCATTACTAAAACTTGAATGGCTGCTCCAGTTTCAGGACATTTCTCCCAATAGGTGGACATTGTTAATTACTCTGGAAGCGACTTTCCATCCCATTGGATCCTCGTCCTTTTTACACCTCAAAGGCGTGATTCGAATGGTAAATTTTTGGCCCATTAGCTACTACGACTTGGGCTTTAATTAAAGCCAGGAACTACACTTCCCCTCGCACGTGCGTGTGTATGTATGTTTCCCCACGAAAAAAAAGAAGAGAAGACATGTAAGCTGCGGGGCAAGACATGTCTTTGGCAAAGAAAATTAAACCTAATTAAGAGATGATGTTGCTTCGGGTCCAGACTTTGGCAAGCGTTTCATTCTTTCCATGACTTTGGTTGGGGCCTAGTCCTGACATGGCCAATCGAGTGGCTTAATGTCCGAAACGAAAGCGACCAAAAGGCAAACCGAATCGTATCTTGGTTTTTAAGGGTCGTCTCACTTTCCCTAATGACATTTTTCTTCTTCTTTTTTTTTTATTTCTGATTACTATTTTTGAAACTAAGAAGACAAAGTTAATAAGCCATCGTGTGATAATTTTTTTTCCACAGTGAATTAATCCAATTTTTGTGAAATCGTGTAAGGCTGAAAAACTATATTTAAAAAAAACAACCGAGTGAGATTAGATCTTTTTTTTAAAATGGTTTAAGAGATTTAATCTCCAAAATTTGGAGATTCGTAAAAATTGGTCGATTTAGAAAATGACTTTCCAAGCTCGTGCTGGACTTGAGATGGGAAATTAATTCAACATCTAGTACGGAAATGATGATATTTTCAGTTTTAAGTTATCGAAAAAAAAATAAGAATTAGCTTCAGAACAATGGTGTCTTTTGTAAACGAAAGAAAGTTATTTAACCATTATGTTGAGTGTAAAAAATTCACTTCAATGATGAATTTAAAATATTTTTACACCCTTCACTTTCTAATTAACAGTTTCAATAGCAACGATTATAAACATAAAAATTTTACATATAAATTTTCTGAAAATTCACAAAATATTAAATTTTATTCAATTTATTTTGACATTTAAAAATTAAAGTAGTGTTTTTTCAGATAGAATATTAGATTTTTCAGATAGGTTTAGATAAAATATGTCATTTCAATATAAAAATCAATACATTGTCAAGAAATCATTGGAATTATAAACAACTATGAATAAATTATCAAACAAATTATTTCACTGTACATACATATTGTTCAGTTTTTTTTAACTTGTACAAAGTGGTTGATTTTAATACCAAACCGTGTATGTATATATTGAAATTCCGGATTTTCCCAATTTCCGTTTACATGAAATAAGCTTGGCGTCATCACATTCAGGCAATCTAATTTGTAATGTACTAATATGTACAGTAATAGTTATATTTACAGTATTTGTTATATAAAATTATATTTATAGTATTGGTTATATGATATTTGAAGAGCTTGGTGCAAAAAGGCGTTAAGTAGTAGTTTTGTCAAATAATTGACAAAACGGAAAGCATTTTCGAAGGTAATGGGTGCAATTTTACCCCCACCCCACCCCAACACAGAATCTTGATAAAAACAATAAATATGTTTAAGTGCAAGAAGTGAGAAGTTGCCAATCGACAGCAAAGCAAGTTCAGATTCAAAAACGCGATTTTACTCAAAATTGTAAAAAATGTAATTTAACTCCCTTTAGCTTCAACCCTTTCATTAATTTGATAATTATTTAGTGAAAGTTCACATGTGAATTTATTAAACCCATTGCTTAATTTAAAATATAACTGATAAACCACGCTTTCATAACTCATTCTTTCAGCGTAAGTAACATACGATGCCTAGCAATACCTTCGCCAGAAGTAATTTATCACGGAGTAGGATACTATACGACGGTTTTATACAATAAGTCAATAGATGAAAAGTTCACTCCTTTCCATTCTATTTTCATATGTCCTTATCGTTGCAGAAACGAAAATCCAAATCCCTCGTCTACCAAAATCATTGACAAATAAAATAACAAATTTTTGCCATCTTTTCTTCCAGGTCGGAGAGAGAACGAGTGCCATTCAAGTCCTCCATTGAAAATCTATAGAAGTTTCCTGGATTCTCAACCCCTAAGAAAACAGGCAACAGCCTGCAGGGTTCCAATAAAACTTGAACCCACGGTGATTGACTAGGTACCTCGAGACTCCCATTTACATGGCAGCGTTTGAAATCGATGTCTATAATCCTCTCTCTCTCTCTCTCACACACACACACACACACACACACACTCACTAAAAATATCCTAGAATATATATGTATATATAAAAAACGCCTTCCTTGTGAACATTCTGGTTTTGAAAATTCTATGGTTTTTCTTGGTGCAGATCGACTTCTTACTCCAAGAATAGAAGGAAAGAGCCAAACTTGGAGCCGGGAACACACCTTCGTTAGTACTAAAGGTACCTTTTTTATGGCTCGTAAACTGCAACCCTGTACTAACAAACGAGTTATTTCTTCTTTCTTTTGCCTATAAGATCACAGGTACGACGAAGAAAAAGAAAAGGGATATGGCAAAGGTGGGTAAAAGAAAACGACGAGTGATGGACCTCGGTGAAATTGACCACCGTTGTTGCTTTTTTTTTTGGCTCTGGTCCCGGAATTATTGCCCGTTTTCGGCCTCTTTTCCTCCACCCTTCCAGTTGACAAGTGCCACAAGTGACATATCAAAAGCTGGCGTTGTAGCCATTCTCATTAGAAGACAACACACCACCGACCCTAACTTGATGTCCGCCATGTCCAAATGGACAAAATGTCCCCTGGAATCGTCAAACACAACGTCGATATTGGCACGTGAGCCTCGTCCACTTTTGTTCTCCAGGAGAACAAGCATCCAAAGGTAGAATGGAATAAAAATCAGTAAAGTTAACGTTATCAGAATAAGTAAGCTATAAAAATGACAAAGACATTCATAATCATTTTTTTCCACAGGAAAATGACATTTAAACGTTCGTGTAATATTAAACAAACAAAAAAAAAATCAAAAAATTTTCAGTGAAATATTCAATCAAAATTTTACAAAATTTTACTTTTTTTAGTATACATGGTTTTTGACTTTTGTGACTTTAATGTACACGCAATTTGAGTTTGTACGGGTTTCAGTATTTCAATTTTTTTTGGTTTTAATTGGTACAAAAGTTTTCAAACTTACAATTTTTTATTAATAGTGTACAGTATATTATAATAACTAATGTTTAATAACTAACAGTGAAAACAATAAAAAAGACCCTGTTTGAATTTTCCGCCAACATAAGTTTATATTTTACTTAACTAGATGGCGTTGCTTTTCTCCATAGATAATATTTTTACAATAATCGTTCTGGTAGTTTTATAGTATATTGTGATGAACTAAAAATTACTTTATTATAAAATATACTTAAATTAACCCAAATATTAACCCTAAAACATTAAAATGTGCACTTTAAATGCACACATACAGTATTTAATACTATTTTTATTACAACTAATAATTGCTTCCTGACCCTATTTTTTTATACAAAACCAGTCTTCTCAACTAGTTTTTTTTCCGTTAAAATAATTAATCCCTATAGATTACGACAGTTTAATGTAACATTTTCAATATCCCCTCCATACAGCTCAAAAAAAATATTTATTAAATAAAAAACGATATTTTTTACGTAATTGAGCATAAGGTTATGCACCATCGATTAAACGCGTATAAGATGAATTAGCTTCATTATTAACCTTTTGCGATTATCAATAGCTGTTCTAAAAAAAAATCTATGCAACATCCCGCTATAGGGAGGTAATCGGTTTTGAGGGTCATCAAAGTTCGTGCGAGAAAGGAAGTCGCGAAGTCTATTTTTTTTTAATTATAACGACAGAGTTTAATGTTATCAGCTTGCTTTGAAGCGGTCATAGCACCAGGATGTTATTAATAAAAGATCTAATTTACGTAACAGGGACGTTAAAAAATTAACCGACTTCCATCCCATGAGTCGTATTTTTTCCCCTAAGTTTTTTTTCATCCTTTTCAACCCAAACTGAATGTGACAGCTAATGTGCGAACACTGGTGTTGGATGAAGACCATCAACAACAAAAAAGAATGAACATTAAACATTAAAACTGGCGATTTTTTTTTTCAAACGTTAAAAAGTTTGTTTTTGTTGCTTTGTTATACCAATTACTTATATTATACTACGGGGTGACTCGTAAGTCTGGAACTATACTGCATAGTGACTTGTTTTCTTGTATTCTCAGAGGTTGTGAGCAGTAAGCTTGGTACAAAACTCTAAAAACCCATTTTAAAAGTAAAAAACTTTGTCAAATTCCAATGATTTCAACTGTTTTTCTGACGGAATACATACGTTCGGGCTCGTTTTTGTGCTTTCGGTCAAACAACAAAACAACAGAAGCATTGCAACTCGCCCGGATGTGTGTATGAGGTCAAAACAAAACAGCGAGATCGATGGGATATGGTTGAAAAAGTTTGACGTGTGAAATGAGCTTAACGTTGAGTTTTGTGAAAACCTCGTATTATTTTGATATCGTGTATATACTTGTATATCGAAAATCTCGTAAAATTGAACAATTATAACGGACCAGTCCAGCGGGAAAACCAGAATTTGCGTCATAGTTAGCCTGCACATTGTGAAAGTAAAATCACATATGATGAACAATTCAAAGAATTTTCTCCTCTAGCACAATAGTACAATTGAATAGCCGCTTGCATAAATTTATGACTTCCTGTAGTCCTATAAAATTACACAAAGCACCCAATACTGTAAATATTTTAAAAGTTTATGCTGGTACACAATATTTACAAAATATTTTAAATATTTGTGGTGCTCTAAACAGTGAAGACCCTAAAATCGTGCCCCAAAGAAATCGCTTATAATTACACTACTCACAAAAATTTAGGGAATATTTCAAAATCTTCATAACATTTTGAAATATGCTCAAATTTTTTTGTGAGCAGTGTTATGTATATAGGTCTACTATCAATATTAAAGTTTTCGCTCACCGTGTACAGAACTTGTTGATACACTTTTTATTGAAAATAATCGTATTTGATTATGTACTATTATCCTATTTATAGTTTTAATACTCGTAATGCACAAATTAATTGCGTGACCTACATACCACAGACGTAATTTATATATTATACAGTATGCATATATAATACGTTAATATGTTATACAGTATGATAAATAAAATATACACATGTACAATGCACATACATATTTTAAGTATTTATGACATCTTCCAAACATTGAAACATTTCAAGAAAAAAACTAAACAAAACAAAAACATTTTGTCGTGGTAAATCCAGTGACATTAATACATCACGATGACATTGATTACACGTTTCCTTCCTTCACGTCCTATCATGTGCACATTAGACAAATCAACACAATTTTCCCCTTCGCTAACTATCCAGAAGCCTAGAGTAACAGGTATATAAGAACCCAAGAAAGCCTAGCACATTTCCACAACAACAACTACAGCAGGCCATTGATTAGTGTTCATTAATCTGATGGGCAACGTTGTGACACTTTCATTTCACACGAGGAACCCCTCCCCCGTCAACACCCTCCCAAACATGGCAAGTCGAAAAACTTTGCTCTCTTGGCCAATCTGGCAACATCGAGCAGTTCAACTGGAGATTTCGACCGAAACCGGGGCGAGTGATGGCGAAGCCAATTTCAATAGGGAAGCCTAGTTTTCCGCTTTGGTTGGCGTGAGGGTGACAGCAATTGATTGGCTCGCTTCCACCACAGGACTTACTAACTAAGATACTACTGCTCTTCTACTGGCTGCTGCTTGGATAATTCCGAGTCGTTGGAGGAGAAATGAACTGATTACCCAGACCAAGGCAGCAACAGCAGCATTTCAGTTTCTACTTTTTCTTTCGCTCACTTGCAGAGTTGCAAACGTTGTGCTTTGCTTGACAAGGAAATTTACAATTCGATTGGGTTCCGCTCCGAGAATCCCTCCTCACGCAAGCTTGCCTGTGTGTTCCAGCATTAGCCCAATTGTGCTTCAGCACCAACAAGATTAATAATCCTTTCACCTGCATTCCTAGCATTCACGACTGTGGAATAAATACCTAAAATTTCTGCGAAAACCGTTGAGTTAGCTTTCTTCAACACTAGATGGCGATCCGAATTGTAGGGCTCTGTTAAATCGGCTTTGTCGACAATACTTTTGAAAACGGAGATTTTTACACTATCAATTGTTTTGCGTGATAAACTTGTTACTACCTTGGCCCCCAAACGATGAGATTTAAAAACAAGTAGGCCTAAATTAAAAATGTTTTAAGCAGATATACTGTATGTGTACACATGAATGTAAAAATTCATTTTTAATTTCTGCATGTTTCGATTTATGCGAATTTTTGATTTCTGCAATTTTTGATTTATTTATTTATGCCATTTTTTTTACATTGCAGTTATGCGTTTTTAGATTTATGCAAAGAACTTATGAGTTTCTCGTTTCATGCGTTTTTTTGGTACATTGGACTATATTGGTACATTGGTACATTGGTATCGTTTATTGGTACATTGGCCTACAGTATATTCTAATAAACGACTGTAGATGGCAGTGTACGTTCAATTCTCAGTTCACTCACTTACAAACCCACTCACTTATAAGTGAAGCTAATATAAAGAGCACAAGAATAGCTATTCACCATCGTCGATAGTATTTATCAGCAAAATTTCTTATTATGATTTTTGATTTCCAAAAAAATAGTTGAATACAATTGAAGGGCTCAGTGCAGTAACCGATCAGCTTTAATTTTTAAAAATTTAAAAGATATATTTTCAAACAGTTCTATATTTCATAACTACACGTAAGTGACACAGATAAAACCAATAATGACAAAAAGTGAAAAATCAATAAAAAACTTTTTTAAAAAAAATTGGCTAACATAGTCTCACAATAGGAAGGAGCTGTTCTGAAAAAAAGTGACACCAACTTTTGGCAAAAACTGAAACTGACCGGTTACTGCACCGAGCCCTTCAATTTTAATATAAGCAAATTTTCGATTCATGCAAGAACGACATCATGCAAACTTCTTGCATGAATCAAAAATCGCATATACATATCGAAACTTTTAAACTGAATATCATCCCCTCCCAATTTCCATGAAATTTCCATCTCGAGGACCAGCATTTGAGTCACACACATGGCGTCCCCATTATGGAAAAAAAGCAACAGTTGCAGCAGTTTTATCACTTTGCATCATTATGCAAACTTTCATAATAGTTTTCTTGTAAATAACGGACATCTGAGAAAATTTTCTCTTATCTCGTAACAGGAAAATTGCAAATACTGAACTTGCACAGATAAAAAAAAATCCATGTATATAAAATTCATTTATCATAAACTAACCACGTTTTCATGCATGACAAAAAGTTAATCACATTTAATTAATTAATCACAATTATAATTCTCATGCTAAAATGTGTTAATGGTAGTCTAGCATCAGTAGTCTAGCATCAGTTTTATTTCTAAAAAAATGTTTAGAAATAAAACACGTTCCGTTCTAAAAGGTCACCTTTAAAACCGTTCTAATGTAATATAAGTAAGTGTGCTATTAGGAAACCTAACAGGAGCAAATTTTCTGTGTTGATCTTAATGATGAACCAGAAACTCCTGATGACATGCACCTGTTCCCCAGAGGAATTAATTAACCTTATTTTCAAAATGTTAGATGTAGAAAACTGGTACAGGTTTAGAACCTTAGGGCACAGTTGAGAAAAAACATCAAAGTGAACCAAAAAAATAAAATAAAGTTCAACATTGAGTTTTCAATTTATTTGAGATTAACAAAAAGTTGGTGGAGAGTTTTATATACTGTTATCTTTGGCTCAAAGGCTAAAAAATAAATCATAACATCCAAAGAAATTAAACTAGTTATGTAAATTTTCAAAGATTTAGACAAATAATATAATTCATTAAGCACATGTTTGTTCAACATTCAAGTAATTGAAATTACTCGCTTAGATTTTTAAGAATGATTCGTTTAAATTTCGAGCAGTTTAATCTTATACGCAATCCTGCGGGAAAGGTGTATTTTAAAAGTAATAAACGACAAAGTAAAAAAATAAATCAGAAAGATACAATCACGTTACAAATTCGTATCCGACCTCTATCCGAATTTCATACTCAGCCAATCAGAAGGCAGTGAGGTCACTGATCATGTGACCACGCTGCCTTCTGATTGGCCGAGTGATAAATTAGAATTGTAAGTTGGATACTAATTCGTAACGTTACAGTACCTCCAACACAATAATATAAATCTAATTATACTATATGTATATCATAAATTTAATATACACCGATCAAGTTAAGTTAAGTACATGTTTCTCGAAACAGCAATTAACACTAAATTCAGCATACTTCATTTGCATTTTACTATTGATTGATTGATAAGTCCTTTGGATGCATTAAACGTAAGAGACATACATAAAATACAGAAACTTTACAGAAATATAAATAATACAAAAATATAAATATAAAATCCTATGAACTCAATTTTATCTTTATAAAAATATGCTTTGTCTATAATAAATTAATTTTAATATGGATAGTAGTACAGCTTACCGTACCACCTGGTGTCAATTTTTTAAAACTTTTTTAAAATTATATATAACTAAAATCAATTTCATCAGCATGAAACAAGCCAATCCATTTAAACAATAATCTCAACCCAACAAATGAATCAATAAATTCCTATGCATTACAAAGATCAATTTTCACGTGACACTGCAATCTATTTTGCCATCTATTGTCAATTTCCCCAAACTACAGTACATGATGATTCATCAACACCAAACTTTTAGTTAGATTACTCAAACCTAACAAAAACAGAAAACGGCATTAAATCTTTCTAATTTTGTGACCACTTCATGAAAAACACAAAACCCCTCATAACTTTGGTTCCCTCAACTTTAACCTCCAAAAATGGAGAGGGTACTTATTAATTTTGGTGGCAGTTTTCATTAAACCTGAGAAGTAATAAAAGCCTCTTCTCATTCTCAAACCTCCCAAAATCGCGTGGAATCAATATCCAAAACGACTTCTCATCACACTAATGGTCCATTGCGAACGGATTTGTACCGTTAATAGTGTATAGGAGTTTTCAGCGTTAAAAATTAGAGATCGTTATTAACATCCCAACCACAGCTTAACGAGAGAAAGAGTGAAAGTACTACATAACGTTCAATAAATTTCTTCGCAGCGTTATTGAAAACGGTTGAGAGTGACTGTTTAGCTAGCGGAACCAAATCCATCATGGCCTTTTATTATACGCCTAATATTGCCCAAACAAGCAAGGCCAGTATGACAAAATGGAAATGACGTACCATATTTTAAAACGCTGAGCGACAAAGGGTTCCGACCTTTGTCCTGTCAATCTTATGAATAAATCATGAATTTATGGAGGACGTGTTTTGCCTTGTTCAAATTGATTAACGATTTAGATCAATACACCTGAATATATTAAATAAAATTTAATAAAAATGAAATAAAATTCCAAAAAAATGTAAAATTAAAAAAAGTTTTTATAATTTTAGTATATAAAAAAATATTTTATATTGGCTTACTATCAGTTTGCCGAGAAACACCGCTTGTGGCGCTAATGGCTAATGGTTTCAGTTTAAGTTGGATAAAGCAAACAACAAGTACGCTAAAGTGCTTTTTGAACATACTCTCTATATACCGGTACTGTCATATCGAGATATACTGTATGTTATATACAACATTATGCAAAAAAAATTCACTTTTCAGCATGTTTAAATTTACGAAATTCGATTTATGCAAATTAAAAGTTATGCAATCTTCGATATTAAATTCATGCGTGTTTAAATAATTCCATTTTCGATTTATCCACGTTTCAATTTTATGCGAATTGCGATTTATGCAAATTTAAATTTATGTGATCGTTGACTAATTCAATATTTGATTTATTTGAGTTTTGAGTACTGTATACTCATTGTTCGATTTCTGCAATTTTCGATTATTTTATTTATATCTGATTTATGTGTACATCAGATTTATGCAGTTTTTGATTTATGCGAAGGACTTTGGGCTATACAGTATATTGTCATAAACGACCGTAGATGGCAGTATAAGTTCAACTTCTCTGCTCGCTCACTCACAAACTCACAACAGAAGTTAATTTAAACAGTGTGAAAATTATAAGTTTATTATTAAATGTTGTATTTTTAACTGGTCTATACTAGTCTAAGGTTAGTTACAAATCACTAGAGCTACAAGCGGTGCCGCTCGGCAAACGTAAAAATATCAAAATATATACTGAATTATATATTAAAAACTAAATTTTCTTTAAAATACATAAATTTTATATGTTTTTTATGAAACACCCCTTAATTTTTAAACTGGCTATTAAAACTTTATGAATCAAATGTTATTAATGGAGCCAAGTCCAACCAACAAAGTAAAGCAACATTAAGATATGTATACTTTACATACATTTACCTGTGTCTATATGGAAACGCAATACGAGCGCTAAAGGTTTATGTTCCATTTTGAAGATGACATTAGCGCCGACATCATTAATCACTTAGTGCTATGCATAATGGATGAAGGTTCCTTTAAGAAAGCTCGAGACAAGAAAGAAGACGCTATTTGGTCCCTATTAAGTTTCAATTTTCCTCGGAAAAGGCTTCAAGTCGCTATAGCGATTGGGTTCTAAGTTTTCCTCGAGCAAAATGAAAGGACTTTTTTTTAAAAAGTCCAAGCGTGTGCAAAATTGAAAACAATTGTCGTCATAGTCCATTTAAAAATCGTTCCACCATCCAGTAAATTATGAAATCCGAATCTGAAAGTTTTAACCCATTGTCAAAATCGGAAGTTGAGAAATTAGCAGGAAGTTGTTAAAACGGTCAACGATTTTTCGTTTACAAACAAATGAGTGAGTGTCTCTTTAAAAGTGAGTTATGACTTTAATGAAGATTCATCATTACAATTTGGGATTGATTTTAAATATTAGCGTTTATTTACATTTTTAATTTAACGAAATCAATAAAAATGTGTACTAAACGTAACATCTAAAGAGGAAAACATTCTTCGTGAATGGAATGCATGCAGAATGAAATCGAATACGGATCAAATATTTAGAAATTAATTATTGTGGCTTCATCGTTAAACTGCACCAGCAACAATATCATCAGAATTTTGTAAAATTTCTTTTAAAATATCCCATCTAAATTCCATTGCTGTTATGCTTATTATAAATATTTGTCAGCTGAGATTAAATTGAAAATGAGGTTTCACGTGACCACAAAACATGTTTTGTTAAAGATGACTTATTAAGGCCTCATGTCACACACAAGTTTAGGTGGGACATGTCGAATAATTTGTGAACCACTTTGGCAACTTCTTGAAAATTGGTTGGGCAAGAAGATAAACGTCATAGCTGTGCACAAATTGTTCAACTTGCTACACAAAAACTTGTAGGTGACAGGTAGCTTTTATACTTAATTCGTTTTGTTGTAGTTGAGAATAAATACGTTGTCGAGTGGAATCCGGTTATTATGATCACTTCGGGACTAGTGCTTTTTTGATTATCACCAGCTGATAACATTAAACAACGGATTAAAGAACAGTGTTTTGGGACTGATTGATTTTGATAACTATAGCCGATTGAAATAACATTATCCGTGATTATAAACTGGATTCCACTGTACGTGGTTAAATTTTAACACTCTTAAAGCTGATGCTCACGTAAAGTTTTTTTGTCACACATCGCAACACTGTTGTTTTCTGACAATAACTTTTTCTTTATTTAAAAAAAGACAATTTTTACAATAACCAAAAAAAAAAATACGTGTTATCATCACGAAGCGGAAAAACACTTTAAAACTCAGAATCACTTGTTTCCAAAGCAAGAATAGAGTGTATAAGAGTAATCTCGAGTTGTACTTCCTTTCAATTTTATCAACGTTTTGTTTCGTTTGTTTGTTTTTTTATAACAAAATAACCCATTTTTTTTCCTTTAGTGTTGTTATTGTTTTCGAGATAGGAAATTAGGAAAGAGAAACAGAACGAAGGAAAGAAAGAAAAGATAAATCGTTGCAACGACCCCGGGGCCAATCCCTGGCAAATCTTTTAGAAAACGAAAATTCAGTGTGCGTGTGATAAGGGTTAATCGACGCTATTTAATAGGGTGGTTCAAGTTGGACGTATGATGAGGCACTTAGGAAGTCTTTCCTTCTCCCTCCCCTCCTCCCCACTCCCCTTATTACCACTAATGTGCAAATAAGGAAATGAAGATAAAACTTCCTTCGTAGTCGAGTTAGCAGTTGAATCGAAAAATAAATGGCTTAATACGCTCTATAGAATGCTTGAGTACTATAAGATACTTAAAGGTACAAAGGGCACATGAGATAAAGAGAGTGTGTGCAAAGACTCGATACGTTATATTATAATAAGACCCACAAGATGCATCATGTATATGTATACATAAGATAAACAGAATATGCGATATAATGAAATACATTATATAAATAGTCCTCGGTTTATGCGAAGAATGCTCTCCGAAATTTTTGCGCAACTCAAAAATCGCTTATATAGTATATCGAGATTACCCTGAACTGAAAAGAATGTGAAATAATGGATAACTCTAGCATTATACTCCATTTCACATAAGCTGACACAGAATTAGCTTGAGGCAGTCAAGGGGCGAGCTAGGTGATCACTGTGTGACCACTGATCACACAGCAACTGAAACGTGTGAGAAGTACGCTCGTCAACCATTGGCTGATTCATTTAGCTTCCTCATAATTGTGCCAGCAATTCCGTGTCAGCTAATTTGAGATAGAGTATAGTGGTGGTGATGTCGATAATGGCTAACACTATTTCTAAAACTCAACATGTTGCTAATTCCTTTTTGTATTAACATAAACTGAGACTTATACCCACATTTTTTACACCAGCCTAGCTAGTTTAAAGCAATACAACAAGTACGTTAAAAATAACTTTTAAGCATACTCTTAATATACTCTCATATACAGCTTATAATGTAGGTAAAACATAAAGCAAAAAAAAAAATCCATTTTTGTTTTCTGTATATTTTGATTCACGCAAATTTCGATTGACGCAAATTAAAATTTATGCAATCTAACGAAAAACGATCAAAATGATTTTGAGGATTTAATTTTTGAGTTTAAGATACACAGTACAGTAAATAGCTCACCTTGTATTTTAAATTTTAATAAAAATTATTTTAAAACTAAAAAATAAAAAAAACATCAAGATATTCCTGAATCACCCTGTACGTTCTCTACTCTTACTGCACCTGCTACAATATAATAACTTATAAATTCATGAGAATTTCTAAATATTAAATTAACATGAAGGTACACACAAAAAAAAATAAATCTATTCATATAATAAAATCCTTAGTATTCATTGTTCTCTTAATAATACAGCATAACAACAAAAGACTCAATAATTACAACTCACGTCAATAACTGCAAAAGCATTATGTGAAAAATACAAATCTAGGCCTACTATAATGTACGTGTGATTTTTATTTCATGCACAAAAAAAAAATAATAATAATAATAATAATAATAATAATAATAATAATACATTTTAACCGAAAATAGAAATTAATAAAAAAATATAAAATATTAATAATATTTCGATATCGACTTCAAAAAACTACTTTTTCCAACCCATTAATTACAAATTGAACGAGGATAAAAATTAATAAAAAATATGATAAATCAACTAGCTAGCACCTAGCTTGTTACTAATCATGCAAAAATTTCAACTTGAATAGGTTTTTGATTGCTCTCATATTCTCCACATGTTGCTTTACAAGTATAGGAAATTGAAAAGACTCCTCAAAGTGTATAATTACAGTAATTATTCTTTCACTTTTTTTTATTTTTTATTTTTTATTTTTTTTTCTCTAAAATACAGCAACACACTAAACGAAAAAAAATAAAAACATTTGATACAAGTACAAAAAATAAAAAAGGAGCAAGGATGAATAAGTTGCTTCAGAAGGCTGCATATCATCAGAACAAAGCAATATAGTTAAAGCAGGATTTGCAAGTAAGTAGAAAAAAAAAATATAAATAAATAAATAAATAAATAAAAAATCTGAAGCTTCTTTTGTTTAACTCTTATTATTAAAGGTCGCTCACAATGGGAACGAGAAAAATCATTGGTCGGTTGGTTATTCGCAAAAGATTCACCATCTGTGTATTTTTTTCTCTTCCTTTTTAACATCGTAAAAATAAGGTGAAAAATGATTTATAATATACTAGAAAATAGAACGTGAGGACGAGTTCGTGTGATTAAAATTTTTTTTTAAATAATAATAATAATGAAAGAATTAAATTATGTATATATAAAAAATTGGAATTATTAAAGAAAAGCAAGTTGTTGTTGTTGTTGTTACCTTAAGTTTAGAAACGAGTCTTTTTAATGTGTTGAAATTTCAAAAAATCGGGTTTGAAAATTAGCTTCATTAATTACACGTAGTACTCAACCTATGCGAGGGTTAAGATTCTGCAATCACCTGGGTACTTTTCTGTTAACCGAGAGACGCCACTTGTAGCTCTAGTGGTTACGCATAGGATGGTTTTACTGTTTTCAACCATGGCTAAGCATAACGTAGCTAACCTGAAACTAGTGTCTATGGGCTAATTAAATATGTTGAGTTGATTCAGTACATTTGTGAGTAACGGCCTCCTAGCGGATAATAACGGCAACTACGCGAATGCAGTTTTCTCAAAACCAAACTTGGATAGTATAACTTTCGTACAGTGTAATACAATTGAAGTCTTGCCCGGAATAACGTTGTATGTTAAAAATATTCAATACTGAGATTATTATGAAAAACTGTGCCTCATACATGAGCCTAGCTAATGCTGTCAATAGACAAACTCACACCTATATATACATATATCACTTCGAAATTGGGCCCCTAATAGGTGACAATCAATGTCTTGCTGAATACTTCTTTTGCCAGTTACTCAAAACTATGAATTGTTACATACAACGTTATTCCGGGTAAGCCTTCAATTAAAGATCTGTTGATTAGTTTCGGAGTGGTGAATTTTTGTAATGTGTCACGGGATTATGAATAGTCCTGTAGAATACCAGTTCAGGTTAGTTGAAAAGTACAACACTTACGATCTACCATAATAATGCACCATTAATCATAAAATTAATAACGTTTTTTTCTTGTTTAACCAAAACTGTAACCTATACTCAAGCGCCGCAAGCGGTCTTTCGGTTAACCGAAAAGTATCAAAATCTCAAATGTGATTTGAGTATCGCATTTATCCCATCAATTGAAAAACTACAGCGATCATTTTTAAAGTTAGCATTTGTGAAACGTTCACATTGTACCAGAAAAGAGGTAGGTGCAAAAAGAGTTCATTCACTTGCCACCTCAGAGAATCGCATAATACTGATTTTTTTTCTCGCATATAACTAAAATCTTGGAGAATCTCACACTTCGCATAAATAGCGAATCGCGTACATACGAAACTAGGCATAAAATCGATGACTCCCTGTAATTGCACAGTGATTGCGTTATGTAACACCTACCTAACCATTTAACTGATTTTCGTACGAGTAGTTATGAAAATATTTTCACTGGGAGTTTGTTATTATAAAGTACATTTGAAATTATGCTTGTGATCAAATAAAAGTATACTATTAGCAGTTGAACTTGGAACCGTTATAACAATATTCAAAAGCTTATTCGCTGCATAAACCAAATTGGACTGGTATAATCGCTTTAACTGTTATAATGCTTTCAACTGGAATAATTTTGCCAAAAGTTTGCACTTTCGATTGGGATGTATTAATATAAAATGTTACCGTTAAAATGTGAAATCCCGAATTTCATGACACGTCCACTTGAATTAATGCGAAAATCCAAATTTTATTCCACGAAATACCTGGTTAAAGTGTGCAATTGGTTAACACTAATTAATAGACCATTTAAAACACCTAGTAGATATTAGTCGTTAAACTGTGAATGTCAATATTGTGAAACGAAACTATAGTTAATAACGATGAAATAAATTATTTCATGAATTAACTACTTAAAGTGTGAAATTCGTTGTGTGATCTTTAGCTCGTGGTATATTGAAGGACCTGGTGTAAAAAGATGTTAAGTGACATTTTGGTAAAAAAAAAATGACTTAGAAGTATTTTCGAACATGTTAGGTGCAACTGTACCTCCTAACGCATAATTATGAGCAAAACAAAGTCATGTGCAAAGATGTTAATGCAAGAAATGTGAAATGGCCCATAGACAGCAAAGATGAGTTCCAGATCTTTAAACGCGATTTCCTCGAAATTGTAAAAATGTTACTTAACACCCTTTCACACCAGGCCTTTCGATTAGTTCAAAGTATGAAATTCTGAATTTCATGAAATATCTAGTTAAAACGTGAAAATCCTTTACCGTGTGAAATACCTCATTTTAACATTCCTACCTAAATACCAAACTTTTCTACGTCGCCGTCAAATTACGAAAATCTGGTTATTTTTCATCATAAAACATCTAGTTAAAATATGAAAAATCTGTTGTGCGATATAAAATCTTTAGCATACAATCTAAGAATGTCGTTTTAAGTATTAAAAATCCGTTTATTCATGATAAAATTAATTAACATTAAGTGTGAAATTCGACATTTCATAAAATACCTAATTAAAATGTGAAACTCTTTACCGTGCAAAATGCCTCATTTTAACATACCAAGGTAAATGCCTAACTACTTTACACAAATGTGGATTTAATTTGTTAAAAGTGTGAAATTCGGTATTTCATGTAATACCCAGTTAAAATGTGGAATCCTTTACCGCGTGAAATACATCTTTTCAACACATCTACCTAAAAATCCTAACCACTTCATATTACTGTCAATGTGTCAAAAATTTGTTACTTAACGAAATAGGGATCCTGTTTTCTTGGCTGATCTACACAATTTTGTATATGTATTATTGCCAAGCTTATTGTCAAGAAATAAATATATTAAAAAAAAAAATATCTAGATAAAACGTGAAATCCGTTACGTGAAGAAACACCTATTTTTTATTATTAGCTTCACTTGTGAGTTTGTGAGTGAGTAAGCTAGAAATTGAACATATACTGCCATCTACAGTCGTTTATGAGAATATACTGTATAATCCAACGTACCACAAAACGCATAAAACGAGAACCGCATAAAATCAAAAAACGCGAGTGTAATGTAAAAAAAAAATTAGATACTTTCCGGTTATAGCGGGGGCTCAATATTTTGTTGCTATTTGCTTGTACTTAGTTATGGATTTATTTTGCAGGTGAGGTTAGGAAAACAAAGAAACGTATTAAATGTATGATTTTGTTTTGTTTTCCTAATCTAACCTGCAAAATAAACCCACAACCAAGTACAAGCAAATACTGGGCCCCGCTATAACCGGAAAGTACCAAAAATTGCATATATAAATGAATAAATCGAAAATTTCAGAAATCAAAAATAGAATTACTCAAAACTCGCACAAGTCAAATATCGAAGTACTCAACGATCGCATAAATTTGATTTCGCAAAATCGAAATTTTCATGAATCAAAATTTGCATAAATCGAAATGTGCCGATATAAAAAAATTGAATTACTCATCAAAACACGCATAAATTGAATATCAAAATTACTCAGATTGCATAAGTTTCAATTCGCACGAATCGAATTTCACAAAAATCGAAACATGCAGAAATCAAAAATGAATTTTTGCATTATGTACGTAAATACAGTACATCTGTATATAATAGTAGGCTTTATGATTACCAGCGGTGTTTTATATGATAAAATTATACCGATGTTTTGTTGCAGTTCCGTTTTAAAATTACAACTAATTTTCCTTTTACTGTCCCAATGCGATGAAGTTTCAATAAAATAAAATATAAAATAAAATAAAATGAAAAACATGCTGCTTTTTTATTGTACTATTTGATTATCAAACAATCCCTCATTATTTAAGAATTTATTCGTGAAACACCAATTAATGCGAAATCCATCATTTCATAAAACACCTATAGCTGAACGTCAAATGCTTTGGAGCCTAAAAATACTTCTCATTTCACAATACATTATATACCTACAGTACAGTACAGTATATCTTACTTACTCTACGTTCATTGTCCAATGTGAATGATTCATTTCATACAATACCATAGTCAAAGTGCAAAAATCAATAATAATAATAATACTACTACAAAAAAAAAAAAAAACCCATCGATTTTAATTTTCAAAAATCAACATCATGAAACATATCTCAACTATTTCACGCTATATATATCATTATAATTTTTATCCGCTTCACTAAAAAAACAAAAAACATTTCTGATAACAACCAAAAACAAACTCATCATTAAAATTGATCCAGTGAAGCAATTGGCTCGCGTGTATCTAGGAAAAATTTTCACCGATAGCCAAACCCCCAAAATAAAAAGATGGTCAGTCAACCTTTTGTTGCATCACATCGGTTAAAATGCATCATCATTACGAATATCATTTATCGTGCCATCATTATCACCTCCAACAACATGATCGAAGTGAACGTGTTAAGAAACTGATAAATTTAGGTTAATGAGAAGACGGCCACCGACCATTCTTATCGAGAAAACCTGGGAACCTAAAAATAAGCTATTGGTAAATCTACGGCGCACATGCGGCTCATTTGAATACGTATTGCGGAAACTCACTAGACTAATCGCTCTAAACAAAGAAATGCATTGCAGCTACAGAAAATCAATTTTTGGCGTGACTCTTCAGCATCGCCCTTCAACACGTACAGTAGATGCCGTTAACGCATTGCACTTGCAAATGGCGAATTAAAAAGAATAAAAAAAGATGGAAGAGAAAAATCAAGGAATCGAATGGGGGAGAAAAATATACTACAGTACTACTATACCTCGCTTTTTTTTTCTTGTCCTCGTGGGTTATTTTCAGGTCAAGAGTTCGTTTTCTTGGCTTTTGTGCAAATGCATCAGTCACAGTTGAGCGCTTGTAGATGAGTTTACTTAAAAACCTCTCCAATTATTTTATTTTTTTCTTCTTCCATTTTTACATAGTAAGTAGATCGTTGTTCTCTGGCAACATAATAAAAATATATACTGTATATAATTTATTTTTGATAAAAGAAAAAAAAAATTAAATACGATTCTATTTACTAAATTGAGTATCAGAATTTTTGGTAAAAAAATAAAATTTTTAAGTATAACGTTAACATTTCAATCCACGTATACTATACATTTTAGCCAATCTATAACTATTCAATAAAATAACATCTATTAAATAATGGAATAAAAAATTGTTCAAAATTGAACCGAATTTTCGTTTCACACTTTAGCTAGTCTTTTTTGTGCATTCAATAAAATTCGGTTCAATTTTGAACTTGTACACAAATCAACTTCTTATATAATTCAAAGTCTAAAAGCCTAAATAATCTTACAATACAAAAATATACGTTTTTTCTATACTAATCATACAGATATCATTAAATTTTCGATAATGACGTCATCGTATCGACATCACCGTTAAGCACAATTAAAAATGGCTTATTTTGCATAATGATAGAACAAAACTCGTGGGGTCGTCGTCTTGTTAGAGTCTGAATGCACAGATTTTAAAAAGGTACAAAAAAAAATTTACATGGATGTTAAATAATAATTGCAACAAAAATTGAATAAGTTTAAAATAAAAAGTGAAAAAAAAAAATTCAACCTTCACTCCAATAAAAAAAATGTAGATTAGAAATGTCAAAAGTCAATAAACGCAGCAATTTCATTTTTCATTCCTAGTACTGTACTACCGCCTAACAAATGACAAAAGACACGAACGTACAATTGAAACCATTTTTCAGCATGTTCGAGTACACATTTTTAATGTATCAAACACCATTACAAAAAAATCAATACTCGACATTGTCACACAACAAATTTTATTGCGTTAGCAACTACGTGGTGTATATACTGTATATGTATGTACACAAATGTACCAATATGCAGTTTATACCTGTATATACTGTGCTGTATTATATACGTTATATACTGTATTATAAGTTATACACATGCACAGATTATATGCACGGATGATACAGTATGTATAATCCGTATATTTAATTCAATTAGTAAATTGAATTAAATCTCTCACGCCCCATAACGGGGATCATCTTGAGTGTGATAGAAACACTATAACTAGTCTATATATATATTTATATATGATATAGGTATACAATATACAGGTTTATACAGGTATACAATATGTTACTAGCAATGTATAATGCATTCTATAGAATGCCTAAGCGTTTATAGAATACAAGGCCTAATTTAGTCATTGCATTAAATTAGCATTGATTACTGTAGTCAAGCAAAAATTTCGGTTAGCTTAACATTTAGGCGTAAATCTAAATTTTGTTTTTTAGTGGGGGGAAATTATTATTTTTTTTTTACAAAAAATGTTGTAACTAACTTAAATTTTAACCTTAACTAACCTAAATAGTTGTATACCAAGGTTGTATACGGGATGTTATTTCATACTTTGCCAAAAAAGACTCGGTGGTCTATAGAATGCCTAGATTATATACATTACCGATATACAGTATACGGATACACTATACAGATAGGCAGGTATATGGAGCATACCGACTGCCTACATTTATATACAGAAATATTCTACAGAATGCCTGGTTTTCGCAAAGTATAAAATGTATACAAATATGTATACAATACATTTATATACAAACATGTACATAAAAACATTTGGGTTACTTAAAGTTATTTTGTGTACATCATTTTCTATCAAACAACTGGAAACTTAAATTTAGGCCTAAATTTAAACTTAACTAAACTCTTACCTAAGTTAACTGGGTGGTAATTCCACACTTTGCCAAAAAATAGACCATTCTATGTTTGGATCTATAGTTGGCGGGTGCAAATATAATGTAGGCTACTTTACAGTCTATTTATATCATTATGCGTGCCAATTAACACTGCTTGTTTTATACTAAAGTAACATAGCTACCGTAATAAAACGTACATAATAAGTAGTGTTGTCTATATAATATGACGTTAGGCTAATACATCCTTTTGCAATAGATCGATCGATTAGTGTTCAATTGGATTCGGTTTCTTTTCCGTTTAGAGATAACCTTGAATCATAATATGAAAAATCACCAATGACTTACCTACATACAGTAACAACTATGCAAACGCCCACCATGAATTAAGGAGAAAAAAGCGTCTGCTTTTTTGTTATGATAAGTTTGTCTTGTCAGATTTGCTCATCAACGTGAAAGTCTGGCAGACGACTTCAAACTGCCCGCTCTTTCAACTTAAATTTAAAAAATACAAGTTGTCTTCTTATTTATAAAATGACAGTTTACGATGTGGTGTAAACGAAATTTTAAATGTTACAACTTTTAATCGTATAAAAAAATTTCACATCGACCGAACGTGTACTATAACGATTAAAGAACGAACTAGAAATCACGATTTGGCCTTCCAAATAAAAACCACAAGTGCCTAATCGATAAGCAGCCATATCTCAGTGTTTAGTGACTTGTGTGGTCCAATAATGTACCAACGGCTACGGATTAATTAACTGTTATAAATTTTTATTAAACATTTTAAATTTAAACCAATAAAAACGATCAATTAATTAAAATGTAATAAACTTTACTAAAATTAATCAATTAATAAACTGCTAGCAAAACGTTTTCTGGTGGTAATTAACAAAGCTCGATGCGACAAAAAAAATGCTGCCCGTTTGTCATATCCGGATAAATTTCGTTATGCGATTTCATGCGGTGCTGAAATACTTTTATTTCTTCCATAATGTGTACGCCACGTGACACATAAGAATTTCGATATATGCGATTTATTTATCACTATATGCATATTTTGCAGATCTTAATCGTCACATGGATCAAGTACTATATTTTTTTTCCCGCATTTTATTCCGAAATTACGGAAGTTGTTTTCAGATTAGTTATTTTCTTACATACATGTATGTGCTAAATCAATGTCTAATCAAACTTATAATCAAAGTTGTTTATACTCTTTGTTTTCCCAGATTAGCCGAATTTTCATAAATAAAGATGTTGAAGTGTAGTAATTAATGTCACCAAATATCCCATGGGAAACAAATTTTAATCTTTGTTAGAACTGAATATATACATCAGCATAGTTATCTATGAAATAGATTGTAATCTGAGCACTTTGCAAAATGCACAATGAACACAATGTTATAAATGCATACAATAACACAATGGTAAACATACCCTTCGTGCTATCCATATATAACATTTGAAAGTAAAATAAGTTTTTTCTCCATTATAACAGCAAAATATTGAATGTTGTTAATAAATTTGTTATACCAAATTACAATGCTCTTGTAATAACATATTCTTCATAAAGAGATTGGTTATGTTTTTATATTCCCAAAAGAAAAAACATTCTCCACGAGAAAATTGTACATTATAATATATTCAAAGTTTTGCATCGAAAATATTACTTCAACCTTCTTAGCAATGACATTTGTTCATATTCATTTTTAAAAATATGTTTTTTATACAGTATGTTTTAAAATAATATATCTTAAAATTTAAAATATATATATTTATATATTTTTTTGAATATGCATTCAAATTTTTTTGTTCTGTATATGAATATTGCACGTGGCATGGACTAGATTGTTGTTACAGTATAATTAACTGAACTGAATATTGTATCATTATTTTTTTTTAAAACAAATATAAACTCTAATAATCCACTAATCTAACCTGGACGTTATGTTACCATCCTTTCATTTAGCAGTGACATGACCAATCGAAATTTGACTAATTGAAAACAATACGATCAATTTTCGAAAATAACTCGATAAAAACGGTATAACGGTATATAAATTAAAATATTGTTTATATCCTGTCATTTAGCATTGATTCTGAGACATGACCATCAAAGAATTTGACTTAATTAAAAATATCATTAAAAAAATAAGTGACCTACAATATCATTATTTAACACTTATGTACCAAGATATGATTAACTGAAATTGAAACCGAAAACTTATTTTAAGAAAATACATTTTGGATATAATCATTCACAAACCATTTTTGAAAAAATAAATCATTTTTAAAAAATCATTTCATAGTAACCATTAAAACCGACCATAAAACAAAATTCGTGTTAATCGATAAGTTAAGCAGTATTATCTGTTCATATTTTGCAGAAATTAATCTGAAATCGTTATTTCGAATTTTCAATATAAAAAAAAAATATATATATATATAAACTGTAGTTTAGATGTACAAAACGTCATGTACAAATTACGTGTCATGGTACAAATGTCATGTACACTTCCTGATACTTTATCATGTTGTTTTTTTTTCCATGCAAATAAATTACAAATGTTTAAAGCTCTCAAAATAAAGATGGAAGATCATTGCATTTACTGCATGTGTGTGTGTACTTGTATCATTAGGCAGTGGTTACTATTATCTTAAACTTTAATATATGAACAGTTTAAGACAAACATTGGTAAAGATATAATCAATCGATAAACTTTAAAATACAACTTGGTGAACTGGACGATTATTATAATAGTAAAAGTGGAAGGGTTGTAAAATTCATATCTTAAGATATATTGAGGTAATATATGTATAATATAAACATTAGGTACTTTTCCGTCTTGTGGCACTACACGCTTGTATTTTGGGTGATGGGTTTGGATGCCAGGTTAGGTTAGATAAACAAACAAAGTGGATGTACGATTTATTAAAAGTGATGATCTACGTTTTGTTTGTTTAACTAACCTAAGCTGGTTTCCAAACCCATAACCTAAGTATCAGCAAGTAGCGCCCACAAGCTGGCTGGGTTGTCCGGAAAAAATAACAAATATATTATAATAATGGAAGAAAATGTATTACAATAATGACTATATAAATTGTGCACCAGGGACCAGAAAAATAAAAATGGCACTTGGTAATACTGAGAGAATTTGTGCAAAAGACACTAACACTCATTTTAAAAATATACATATCCACATCTCTATGACAACAATAAAAATTGGATGAAACGTGTGGATATAAAAAAAAATTAAAATAAAATATTCGTCTAACAATTTTTCAACATAGCACAAAAAAAAGTAAGACAACACTTTTCATGATGTGTCTTAAGAGATCTTGTGTTTTATATATATATATATATATCTATACATCATTAGGGTTAAATTACCTTTCACAATATAATGTGAGTTGTAGTAGATGATTTGTTTGTCTGTCTGTCAGAGAAAGAAAAAAAAAACTTGTACAGAGTAATCTTCCGCTTAGGCATACATCGCTGCTTCTATCCACTACATTAATACACAAAAAGAAAGGATTATTAAATTACATTGTAATACGATAGTGAGAGAGAGAAATGTAAGGGCATTTACCTCTTCCAAAGTGAAAGTAGCTTTATTGACTTTGTTCGGATCTTTATCACGGAACAGTTCTTTAAACAAAAATAATAAAATACAAAATTATGTATAATATAACAAAACAAAAAACAAAAATGTAAACTGAACAAGCAATTTCCATATTAAAACGTGATTTCTAAGAAATTGCAACGCTTACCAATCATGTGTTTAAGTTTCACTGCACAAACAATGAAATCCTCGAAGGATATGAACCCTGTTTTATTCGAGTGCCTCAGGCCCAAAATATTCATTACACGCCAAGTCAAATGGTAACCTGATTAACATTTTTTTTTGTGTGGTTAGTTTATTAAATCGCAACTTTTAGTTTAAAAAATGATGTATACCATAAAATGGTTAAAAACAAACCTAACCTGCGGATTCTAAGGCTTGCCTCAAATCGAAAGTGTTGATGAGTCCACTACTTTCCTTGTCGTACAACTTGAATACATTCTGCAAATAATAATATTTTTATTAAAATTATAAAAAATCATTATAATTAAAATTTCTAAAACTACATATGTTACTGGCAATGTATAGAATTAAGGTATTCTATGGAACGCCAAGCCTAGTTTGGAAAATTACAAAATTAACATTGAAACAATTACATTAAGCAAGAATTTAGGTTTAAATCTAATCTAAATTTAGACTTTGGTGTCATTTTAGAGAACATGATGTAAAACCTACTATAACCATAACTGACTTAAACAGTTGTATATAAGATGTTATTGCATAATTTTCCAAAAGTGGCTCTGTAGAATACCTGATTTCTATACATAACAAACTGTAATATACTGTATATATACGTATCAACTACAGTGTATGAAATATACCTTCCAAGTGATAATGGAAAACCATAATTCTTTGAATTCTTCCAATCCTAATTTTCCAGACCTGTCATCCTAAATGCAAAGTTAAAGAATAACACAACACACGATATGTAATTTAAAAATAAACTTTTACGTATATAAGTAGTTCGACACAATCATAACAACCGTGTATAATTCAAAATATTTTGAAGCAAAAGGATACATCCATCATTGCTACCATCGATCTACACAGATTGATACCGAAACCATTAAATTGGAATTCTGAAACAAATTTAACAAAATCAATCTAATATATGAAATATATATTTCTGCTATTACCGTATGATGTAAAAAAACAAAACACTATATGAATAGAGTATTACACATAATCGACGAGCCTAGTGTGAAAGGGTGTTAAGTAACATGTTTACAATTTCGACAACTTGCCTTGCTGTCTATGGGCTACTTTTCACTTTTTGCACTAATAAATTTTTGCGTATGTCGTTGTTTTGCTAAAAAATACACGTTAGGAAAGAAAAATTGCACCTAACACATTCTAAGTCATTTTCACAAAAATGTTACTCAACATCTTTTTTACACCAAACCCTTCAATAATATATATACAATGTTACCTTTCATTAAGACAAAGTCTAAGATTTGCTTCAATTCATAAGCATCCACTTCCAAATCATCGCCAGCAATGCGCTGAAAGCTTTCTCGTAATGCTGCTTGTTTGTCTTTCGTTAAACCTTCTTGTTCCTGAATTTAAAAATTTCAAAAAATTAAAATACTACGATAAAACAAACAAAACGTTTTCGTTGATAATAACAAAAATTACAAGTACAATGTGCTACAAGATCAAATTGAGACTTACAACTCGCTTGTCGATTTCACCTTCACCGATCTTGTCGTCAAACTCCCTGCGAAAATGTAACAAAACGTACATAGTTAACAATTATATGAATGTCAACTCTATGGTGACAAATGAATGTTTAAAGACGACAAAAATATGCATAACAACAATTTTCTCATAACTCACGATATTTCAGTTTTCTGTTCACAGAACACCCTAAGAATGAAATCACCTTCTTCGTTGGGATCGTAAGTCGAGGGTATGATACAATAAGTGCCTGGTGGTAATTTGTATCGACCACTCACTTCTCTCAAGTTGATGAACGTGTTGCTTTTCACGACCGATGCATTGTATAAAAAGAACCTTTTGTCTAGTGGGCGAGGTGTATTAGTAGGATCTTCTATCTGAACAACCACAAACCCGAAACAATGTTAGTCGAAGACACTACATCTGAACTTGGGAGTCAAATTGAAGGGCTCGGGACATTAACTGGTCAGCTCCACTTTTTAAAATTTTACAGTATCGACAAAAAACAAAACAACTGTTTTGAACAGTAAATTATGTCAAATGTTTCAAATAAATCAGTTAGATCTGTACAGATCACTTTAATACAAATGTTAATACATTTTTGGCCAAAAAACATTACTGGTAATATATCTATGTTCACAGTAGAAAAAATGTGAAATTGAGCAGTCTGTGTTGTTTGTTCTAAAATCAGTTCACAACAAATAATAAAGAGCTGCCGAACAGCTGTGAAGCTAACTTGGCTTATGCACCAAACAGTGACTGTCAGCGTCATCTATGATATTATCTCGTTATCTGGCCTGTTTCTTGCACGAAACGATGCAGAATTTCGAAACAATTATATCCATTGAAAAAAAAGAAAAAGATTTTCGGCAAAAAAGTGGAGCTGACCAGTTAATGCACCGAGGCCTTTGAAAAATGTTGAAACTCACACGATAGACTATGAATCCTATAGACAAACTATCCAAACCCATTTTTCTTTGAGCTCGTCGATTTTTCTGCATTAAAGCTACGATAATAGTACAAGAGCAATCGTCGTGTTCGATTTCGTCGCCTTCGTCGGGATCTTCCAGCGTTACACAATATTGTGGATTACTGGCAAATGTAGTTTCTGTTAGTGACAAAATAAAGCGCCACTTCAATTCTCCATAGTATTACAATAAAACCCACCTTTAGAGTAATAGTTCGACTCCTGCGACTGTTAAACGTAGGGTTTAGTGCAAAACGGTGTTAAGTTGCATTTGGACAATTTCGAGTGAAACTCGTTGAAAGATCTGAACTTGCCTTGTTGTCTGTGGGCCACTTCACACTTGTTGCACTAATATTTTTGCATGTATTGTTGTTGTTGATCAAAATTATGCGTTAGGAAGATAAAATTGCACATAACACATTCGAAAATGCTTCTAGGTCATTTTTTGACAAAAATGTTACTTAAAACCTTTTTGCACCATGCCCTTAAATTTTCAAATGTGATATCCAACCTCTGTATTTGGCACATCCTCCGGCGGTGATTCCTCTGGTCCAAGAACCTTCGAACAAACGAGTTTGCCACTTTTTCTTAGGGTTTTCACTCAACATTTCTTCTTCCAAAGGGTCGGGATCTAAGTTACACACTTCTATACAGTAGAAGTTCTTCATGAAATCCGAAAAAGACATCCTAATCCGAAGGGAAAAGTCTTCTTACCAAACCGAAACTCCCATTTCAGGTTTTAAAATGAAATCATTTTGCAGAACACTTACCAGAATTCACCATCGACTTCAAAAACTAAACCAATGGCTTTTTTCTCTTGTTCTGATATAAACCGCCACTCACGAGAACTGTTTGTAATTAACAACCCAAAATTTCGTCACTTCTCTGTATATTCATCAATAAACGAAATCTGATAAATTGATATTAGGCTACATCTTACCCATCATGCCACGCTCCTTTCCATTCACTTCTTCCCCAAGGATTTCGGATTCTCAATAAAGGAATTTTTCCAGTCATTTTTGGTGTTTTTATATCAACCTATAACAAAAAACAAGAATATGCTATGTTATATACAACATTATCAAAAACGAAATCTGTATAAATAGAATTTTTTTTTCATGTCTGATTGTCTGTTTGTGCGCGCATAACGTAAACACAAGTAAACCAATTTTCACAAAACTTGGTTGTTAAGTTAAGGTGAATCCGGAAAAAATCACAGGCTATTAACCATGTGAAAATTTTGATTAGAATACCAAAAACGTTTTCTTATGTACACCCTTTCTCCAAATTCATGAAAATCGCGAATGCAATTGGCCGCAAATATACAAGGTGTTCCTCAAAAGTCGTTGAATTTTAACCACAGATGCTACGTGTCAAAACAAACAAAAAGTCCATATAAACATGGATCCGGAAATCCTTTCCTTCTGAAATAACGCAGGGTGAAGTCAAGTAACTTCACAGGCCTATCTGTTTCATAATCGTTATAAGTATGCAAACGAGTATGCATTTGCGGACCCATGTTTATATGAACTTTTTTATCTTTGATGCGTAACATTTGTGATTGCACTTAAACCTTTGAGAAACAGACTGTATAAGTTTAAATGAAACTTGAAAATTGTGTCATTGTGAATGTACAACAAACTCGCAAATTTGGAGTTCAATGTGCGAAACATTCCATTAAAATGATCTATAATAGGTTTTTCATAAACTCGTATACAAATATGAGTAAAAGTTAACTAAAATAAAAAAAGTTCATACAAAATCATGTATAATTTACACCCAAAAAAAAAATATAATCCTAACAATTACGAACGGAATTTCCACTTTGATGTTGTACTGTAGTGGAAATAATCTACTATGAAATTAACAACAACAAAAAAAACTAACGATAAAACAGAATAATTTATACTACCATTACTTTTAATAACGACTCTAATTTGTTAAGACTCGTTGCCTAATCCAAACAATTATGGTACTAAATGAATATTAAGAAATGTGTATTCGCACTCCATTTTACATCACATCACCGACTTCCGAGAGTTGTAGATACAAATTGCATTTAAATCATGGGGTTAAAATTATTTTTTTTTTGTGGGGAAGTTTCGTTATGAACTTGGTTACAAGTGGGAAGTAATGCGAGAAAAACGTCTAGACAGATTCAAGAGCTTATTATAAACTTTTTTTTTTTTCGGATAGCCGTTGACCTCGTCAGTTACAGAAGAACAAAAAATAAATAATTAAAAGAAACGTTGGATTTAAATATATTTGCGTGAATAAAAACTTTGTTCACCATAAAGTCGTGGAGTGTGTGAAGGAAATGAAGTTATGTAAAAACGTGTTACATGAAGATGAGGTTTGACCTGTACACAGATGAAAATTTATAAATATTCATTATGAAATGGAAAAAAAAATAAGAAATTCTTACAAGTTTCACTGAAGTGATACTGTAAGCGTGTCCTCTTACAAGTCCATTAGGAAGTTCTTGAGTAGTCCCATCGTTTGCACCCTGAAAGGCAGAGTAATGACCATCAAAAAGATAATCTAAAATTCTATTCTACCTATAAAAATACAACTTATACACAGGGTGCTTAACCTCAAGTGGATCAAGAAAATATCTCGTTTAGTACTGCAGATACGTCGATTATAAATTATAATCATATGGAGTTATGATCAGAACATCCGGGGGCAATATAATAATGCTATTCTCGTTTACCTTGAAACTAGAATTTTTTCCGGAAATAGCGTTGTTACACCGTAAACCATGAGTCGTAGCTACCAAGTCATATTAACAAAGTTGTAGCTACGAATTAGTTTAGTTAGAATCCCCTTTTTTTTAAGTTTTTTCCAACGATCCAACCGAAATAAAAATCGATATGACAATAGACAATAAAAGACAAGCTGCCCCTATAACAGCTTCTCTGCAAGTCACTGATGCTATTCACTCGAATGCTAGGGTATTTTACGCGAATCAAATTACAAAACGCATCTCCACGTGAAATGGAGGTCGTCTACATATACAGGGTGTTCCTAGAAGATCTCGTCAAATTTTCACCACATAAGCTACTCATCACAAAACAAAACAAAAATCCAAGTATAAGCCCGGAAATGCTTTTTTCTGAGACAACAGGGTGAAGTCACGTATTTCAATAGACTTATTTGTCTCATAATCGCTGTAGGTATGCAAATGTGTATGTATTTTGGGACCCATGTTTATATTGATGTTTTGCTTTTTGACGCGTAGAAATAGAAATAAACTATAAATTTTATATTTAATAATTAAAAACAAAACAACTATTTGAATGTTTTATTTTATAAATACTGTATACATGTATATAAAAATTTTTTTCGTCTCTCTGTCTGTCTGTGCGTGCATGAATTGAAAATGATGATTTTCACGAAAACTTTGGCTACTATTATTTCTAAGAACTAACCAAGTATTTTATACCTTAAGTGAACATCCCATAAGTGATGAACGTTCATGACCTTTCAACAAAATTGTAAAAAGGTTTTGGGGAGCCTTGTCTAGTTCGTAGTATTCTGTTATTCCACCTGTGAAATCTTCCATAGCTTCACACACAGTTCCACCTTTCAAAGCTTCGTAACACCCATGAAGCCTAGAAAATTGAAACAAACTTAATGGGTATACGTTTTAATAAAGCAAGTCTAAAACTATCCCGAAGCTAAAATAATGCATTTAGATCACACATTCGATCACCATGACTGCAAGTTAACAAACGATATAATCATCTTTAAAATTGCCGTATTACACAATCCAAATTCACACAAAGCTGTGGTGAATTTCACTTTTCATTTGCAAAACACAAACAGGTTTTCCATATAGGTTGCAAAATATAGCTTTACACGACGCCAATTTAATAAAACCTTTATCATTCAAAGTCATAATAATGACTTTGAATGAAAATGTTTAACCGCAATTTGAATTTCAAATTTCCCACCAAACAGGTTAAATCGTCTTGAACCAATGACGTCATTCCGAAGGCACTCCCATGACGTCAAATGACGCTTTTTTTGGCGGAACGTTTGAATTAAGAACATTTTGGAGCGTGATACATTAATCAAAGGCTGCTACGTTGAACTCTTGTAAGTATTTTACAAGTTTAATGAGTGACGTTCATGTGTTTAAAACGCTAATACATTTTAAAATTGCATTTAAAGTAAAACTCAAAGGACCATGAAATTATTAACTTCTTAAGTAAGAAAACATCTTAAGAGAAGGTTTGACCATGCACGCAAAAAGCCTATTAGACTACAATATTATATATTTTATATTACGTATTATCTATATTATGTAATATGTGAGTTCTAATGTATTGTTCCTTCCTAACGTTGCGTTTCAGTTTTGAGACCCTCATTTGTAAACTGACAGGTTGTTAGAAGGCTACGTTTTATAACCTGCCATCTGATTAATGGTGGTTTACTTGTTGAGAAATCGATCTGTCGAGAGATAATCAAACCCTCATTCATTTAGTGTACCACGTTCAAAGAGTTCTAAATTCGTCGTATAATTATAACTAGTCACTTGGCTGAATTCCAACTAAAGTCGAGTTCAACTTCCAAGATTCGAGAAACATAAGCTGAATTGTGAACACATGAGAAGAGTTGGTGGTTCTTGGGAGATTTCAATGATAAGCGTGTCTCCTTGAAGCTTCTTTCACATCTGTTCACGTTTTGTTTTCTCTTTTTTGGTAACAATGTTAAATTAAAAATACAACTGAACCTCGTTTCATCGTTAACAAGAGAATGTACAGGGTGTCAGATACCAACCAGAACTGATTATTATATTATTATTATTATACCATTCGTATTGAAGACACATTTTGTGAATACAAGCCATTCATTATTGGATAGATAATCTCGATTTATGCGAGGAAAATCGTTTTTTTAGAAAACCTCGAAACTCGCACGTGTTTCTTTAAAATTTTCATCCTCTCACCTTTTGTTTAGAATTTCCTTTTTTTTTGTATCACTTATCTTAGTTAAATTTAAAATACACCTGAAAACCCATTTCACTCTTTTACTGTAAGTAAAATATACAGGGTGTGTGTGTGTGTGTGTGTGTGTGATAATTATGCAATATGCAATCAGTCTTTCTACCAATTAAATTGAACACATCCTGTGCATACTAGCAATTTTTCATTGCAAAAAATAGTCCTCAATTTATTTGAGTTCCTTATATGTAATTTTGCTATACTATGTAATATTTGCTATTTTATGTAATATATTAATTATACGACAAAACAAATCCTTTCAGATGATCGTGATATGTGACATGTTTTGTTATTATGGAATTTTTGCGTTGATACACGAGTGACAAAACGCTAAAAATTTGCTGCTTCATTGAAATTTCTGTATAGGCGATTTTCGATTCATACTAAGTTTAAGCGAAACAAAACTCTAGCACAAATCGAAGATCTATGACAAAGTTACAGACTTATCGGACGCCATATAAATTATGACATATTTTGTGTGTTCTCAATACCAATCCAACTTTGAGACATACTTAATTATATTTGTGCACTTAATTATATTTTTTATCAAGATTTGTTGTCTTATGTGTCTTTTTTTATGCGTTTCCAGTTTATAATGTATAACTTTTTTTAGTATCAGATATTTTCATCAATATGAGATACTTAGTTTAAAAAGGTTCAAAGTGTACTGTTTTATGGCCCACTAATTTTTTTTTTAAATCATATAACTACTACCGTACATACTTAGCATACGCTTTTTCCAAAAGTGCACTCCAAAATTCATTCCGCTGTTCGGAATGGAGATAAAGAAGTTCACCGAAGCTTGTTGGTAATCGATCATCCACGACAATATCCACCCATTTCCCGTATTGCCAAAACCTGCGTGAAGATAAATATAAATTAAACATCTTTTTATGAATTTTTAGATATCAATAAAAAACCATTCGGAAACAAAATATACCGGAAATGGAAAATTCCTGCATAATTCTCCACAAACGACTGGTCAGCTGGAACAACGCGATTAAATATCTGAGGATTCAACGTCAAATTGGAAACGGCAGCTAACAACCAACAATCACCTGTTTTCGTTTATAAAAAAATAGATAAATATATTACGACGTCTGTCCCAAAAGATGGTCTAACTTATATATGGCTGTTTTTTTTTGCCCCAAATTATGGTATGCATAATGCTTAATATAAAGCATTTTTAGGGGTAACGCTAAATTTTTCAACTTAACAAATGTATTTGAACGTTTATTAATGTAAACCACGTTGTTATGCTGTATCACGGGTATCTTGGTTACACATAATGGATACAGGGAAGCGTCCTTCGCGGCGAATGGTGCTCTTATTTGCAGCTCACGTGATTGTCGATCTTTGTAGCAATGGCTGCAATATATTCATTTTGCTGATCAGCCGTCAATTGATTTATTGTCTCTATTATGTAAAGCACAATTTTCTGAAGTCACGGGTTCATTGTTGCAGTCACAACTGGTTTCACTTTGAATTGTGTGCATTTCGACATGACACGACACTATTTCACAAAAACAAAAGTTGTGCCAATTAACTTACATATCAGAAAGAGCATTACATTTAGAATACTATAAGGCGTATAAGCCAATAAAAACTTGTTGTTTTCCACAACCGTCCATAATCAGAAAGTTTTGCATGAAACGCATTCGCATACCATCATTTGAGACAGAGGTCGTGTTATTTAATAATGGTAGATGCCATAAATTGTATGTACAAGTGATGATTTTGATATAATGATATTATATAAGATATAGCTTTAAATGCAATACCCAAGTCTCCTTGTACAACGTCGAATCGTGAAGCACCTTCCACGAAAAGCCTTGGTTGTTTAACCAGCTCCTGCATAGAATAGTCAATTTACAAAACATGTTTCATAATCATTTACTTTTGCAAAACTAAACTAAAAAAATTCTAGTTTATACATTTAAATATGCTGAGTAACAAAATTGCATTTTTAAAAATAAATAATAAGTATTATCAGGTTATTCGGAAATAAATGTGCTGTTTGCCAATATGATTGCACCATTACGTGTAATAGTGCATTACTCTTTCCGAACGACTAAATTACAAGGTTTTCTACTTATCTTTTGGAAAGGTGTGAAAGAACATAAGAACAACGATACCGGTTATCTTTGTTGTTTTTAACTGTGTTCAACTAAATGATTAAGAAAAATTGATACAACGTATACTGTCAAGTCACTCGGAAAGAAACACACGAGATTGGATTCTAAACGTTTAATCGTGCATTACTTTCTGATAAGTTATGACAAGAATGTACCAGTACATCTGTATTTTGGAAAAGTCTAATGACGACACCGATGGCATTATTAATTTCGAATAAATTTCAGTATACGGATGCCCATGAAATTTCTGCATATATAAGCTATACCAACCAAAAAAAAAACTGTCACGAATTTTCAAATAATGATTTTTCATGAAGCGTTTGTTTATGCTAGACAAAATCTAAAACTACAACATGAAAGCTCAATTCAATATGTTTTAATGATATATAATTCTATGCTATAGCTTGCATAGTTTGGTGGCAAAAATCACGCAAAAAAAAGTACCCTAAAAAAAGTTGTAAAATTAAGTGCCTGTGCCACCTTTTGTCTTATGCGAGCTTTCACGGTGCGTGATTGCAACAGTACGTTTTTCAGGATCCGATCTGTAAATCTGCATCAGTAAAGCCAGATGATACTTGTATCACAAACATGACCCTCCCCCACCCTCCTTTTAGCACTCATTGTTTACTTTTCCGCTAAACAGTTATGCACTGAACTTCCTTTGTACAAGTCATTTTGCAACTTTTTGTTTAGGGGACTGTTTCGCGTAGCTATTGCGAGCAAACTATGGATGCCATAGCATAGACTTATATAGCATTGGAAAGATATTGAATTGAGCTTTCATGCAATAATTTTTGTTTTCGTTTAGCTAAAGGAGTTCATAAAAAAATCGCTCTTTGAAAATTGGTGATAGTTTTTTCGGTCTACCCTGTATATTTGAGCTTCATATTTTGTGAAAAACTAATATAATAAAAATACTTTTTAAGTTTACTTTTCTCTTTTATTTGTCTTATACATTGTCATAAAGTCAAGTCCATTTGGCCGACCTTTTTTTCTACTAATGTATGTTATTATATTTTGTTGAATTCCTAATATGTAATGTTTATTTATATATGATTGTAGAACAAATTAAAAAACAAACAAAAGGAAACCAAAGAGATAGGTTTTTTTCGATTTATGCGAATTTAAGTTTTAGGCGATCTTCAAGTAATTCCATATTCGATTTGTGCGAGTTTTGAATCATTCCATCTTTTATTTCTACAATTTTCGATTTATATATTTACCTATATATGCGATTTTGTTTTTACATTGAACTTAATGCAGATTTTGCGATTGACTTGTGCGGTTCTGTTTTGTATGCGTTTTTGGTACATTGGACTATACAGTATATTCTCATAAACTTCTATAGGTAGGTACTTGGAATTTAACGAGGGCACCGACTGGCTTTTACAGCTATGTCATTTGGCCCTTCTATAGATGGAAGTATTCGTTTAATTACCAGCTCGCTCACTAACATATTCACATCTCACAAGTGAAGTTAATGCAACGAGTATAAAAATAATGTAGTATATGCATCTGTGTATTGGCGGAAATAAAAAATCGCTAGTATGCGATTTTGATTGGTTAACCTAACCGAGCCTCCCATAATCACCATCTCCCATAATGCGACCTATGTCCCAAGTCGCATAAACTAGTTCATCTTAGATCAGATATTAGCGAATTGTGATTTTTATTTCCACTATAAATGTAGTGTCGTTTCATTGAATGTAGTTTACACTATAATGTAAAGTATGTTACAGTATGTAAACAGTAAAGTATGTTACAAATGCGTATATTTTGTTTTTTCACAAAATGGGTAACTCGCATATAATGTATACTTTTTATGCAGAAATTTCAAGGGCCATATACTAAAACTACCCTAGAACCATTTCATCAAAAGAGATTGAAAAATCAACATGAAGAGTACTAGCGTACTATTCGAAAAATATTGCGCGATTTAACAATTTGATTTCATCGTGCATTATATTCCGAATGATAAAAATTAACTATTTACGACGTATTTCAATTAAAAAACTCTTGAATGCGGAAATAAAGGTATATGTACGTTACCGACGGTCTTTTCCATTCGAATTTCTCTCCAGTGTTCTTACTGAAGAAAAGGGAAGCGTTGACAGCAGGAAATTCTGGATCTTCAAACAGAACTCCTTTTGCCAGACATTCGTCTCTCAGTTGATAGAAATCTTGTACATCACCTCGTGCTCTTACTCCTGACCCTCGTTCGCCATACTACAGAAATAAATTAAAATAAAAAAATAACAGTTATAATAAAATAACTACATTTAAAAGTAATAATTAAAATAAAAAAAAACTCATGACATTTTTTGTACCAATTCATTCACTTTTCCCGCTTAAGAAGTTGAAAAAAAGAACGTCTTAAGCGAGGTCCATTCAAAGGTATATTATTATTTTTGTTCTTTTCTGAGTTACCATATTTGTAATGTTAGTAGATGTCGTTATCATCATTCACTTCCTCATTTCGATCAAGTTATACAGAGTAAGCCAACAAAGTTATTTATCATACAGATTATGTTGAATGGCTTGTAGCGTTATCAGAAGGTGAGATCCCAATAAAGTTTAAACAGGATGTGTATGATGATCAAACAACAGTTGTGAAGGCTACGGAAAATTAAACAACTTTAAAAATAAAACTTTAAGCATCGTATTCAACCACGAACCTGTAATCATTCTAAACTGTGAATAACCATCAAATTCGACCAATATTTACAATGCTATATTAGGTTTTTTTCTGATTAACCGAGCAGCCGCGTTGTGGCGCTAGCAGTTGGGCATGGTTGTGTTTTAACTAACCTAATTTTTATGGGTATAAATACCAGTTTAGATTAGTTACACTTAATTTATCAAAAAATTTTTGATACGTTTGTTTTATCTAACCGAAACTGGGTCTAAGCTCCACAAGTGGCCTGTTGATTAACAGAAAACTACTCCCTATAGAATATAAATCATTAAATTACTATTTATTATCATTTAAAAACTTACTATTTAAAAATAACATTGTAGTCAAACCACCAACCTGTAGTCAGCTAAAATTAAACAGCCATAGAAATTCATTCCAATGCCAATTTTTGACAATGCACTATTATAATATCACAAATTAATCGTCCTTACACGATATTTTAATTTTACATATCATTAAGTAACTTTTTAAAAAAGTTTGGTTACATATATATAAAAAAAAAATCGTAATCCTTGATCGATCAAATATCATTGACAACCATATAATACAAGGTTGTTATCATACCTACTCTTTTTTTCTTTAAATTTTTTAATCACTCCATTAAGGTGGTAAAAGCTATGTGATATGTCAACCGAAACTGTTTCCCAGTAATAAAACTACAATCGTAGGACACCATTAAAACAACCATAAAAAGCTTACTTTTCTACAAGGGGGAAGAAGCACTACAAACAAACACAGTTAGCTATTTTAAGGGTTTGGAACAACAAGTCACCCTTGAAGAATTAAAAAACAAAAAATACAAATGAATTGCCAACTAGAACGCCGACAAAAACCTTCTTACTACAAGTCTACTTTTACTGCAAACGAGAAAAAACCAAATTATAAAAACAAGCTATACAACAACGCTATAGTGTAGTTCAATGTAAACGACTTTGCGTTACATAACTAACAGGAAACATCGCCAACAACTTTTTTGTTGATAATTTTTCAATATTATTTTACTTTTTCCACATGTATAATAGTGACTTATTTTGAAGTCAACAACAAATTTATGTTGGCACTTATCGTCAATCCTACCTTAAAGTTGAAGGATTTCTGTTCCTTGAGAGTGGTCTGCTGTCGCCAAACTCTTGTACGATACGTACTCATTGTTATTTGTTTATTATTATTATTATTTTTTTCCTCCTACACAAGCTACTTATGTGCATGAAACGTTTTTGAGACTGACAAGTACAGGTGATAGGTGAATCTCACAATGAAGGATAACGGGGAAAAATAAAGCGACTCGTTGACGGGATGCAGAAACCACAAACCTTTTTTATCTAGTCTTTTCAACGTACCACGTGGTGGCCTTGCATCACTCGTCGTGATAGTATTTGAAAAAAAAAAGTTTGTGACATCACTTGCGAAAGCCACCATTTGCAGGCTAGAAACGTCAGATGTGGGATGCTGCATCTTTTCAAGAGCATCATTGAGATGATGATGATGATGATGGTTTTGGAACATATTGCGACTGAAAACTATGCGTTTCCTCAGTTGATGTTTTGATTTGTGGATGCAATTTCTTTAATAAAGAATGTTGTAAAATAACATTATTTATTAACATATTTATTGTGTTTCTATAAACAAAAAGCATGATATTAGGAAATGTCATCATCCGGTGCAATGTCTTTTACGTCACGTGATCCTTGGGTTTTTCTCTTCATCTTACGTCATCACTGGATTTCGATGCAGGGGTTTCCCGGTTATCAATTTAAATATTTATTATCATCGCAAAACAAAATTTATCTTTATGTGTACACAGTGTACACTCGTTCATGAACAGGAATAAAATTTCACTTTGTTTGCGAATTTTATCCTATATAATAAGAGCCTATGATCAGTTTATTTGGAACAAAGTTTTGTATAAACTAAAGCTCCAAAAATCACGAACTCATTGGATATTTTATTATGACTCAATGGATATCTAATTTTTCTGGAATGGTTCGGATGGAGAATATTTGACTGGAAAATGGGTCTATAGGTCTAAATTCATCGCTTTTGTGTAGGCCTATTATTTCTGCATCGTTTTTTTTGCTGCATTTAGCGGGTTAAAAAAAGGGGATTTTCCATCTGTGTTTGTTTGGCTGAGTTGGCTGAGAAACTTGAAATCAAAAACAGTAATTATCCGGTAAACAAAGTGATCGAAGAAGTCTTTTTAAGAAGGATTTAACTTTTAATAAATTATCGAATGTTCTAGACAGTAAATATATAAACGTTACACAATTTGTAATTGATTTTGTTGATAATTAAAAAATTATTGAAAATAAATAATTAAAAACTAGCTCATGTTGATTCACAATGTTCGTTCACTGTTTTAACCCTTATGTTTAGACTCATGTTGCTTCGCAAGATTCGTTGAATTTTAAACCCCGCTTAGGCTTGTGTTGCTTCGCAAAATTCGTTCATATGTTTTAACACTTTTTTTTTTCTCATGTTGCTTACTTTTTGTTCATTGGTGAAAGAAGATAGACTACAAAGGTAGTGCTTTAGCACGGAACCCAACAATATATTGGGTGGACGTAGGTGAATATGTCCTTCCTATAGCGAATATCTGCATCAAAATCTCTAACCCGAAATTTAGCAAACCAATTCTGACATTGCCATAGTTTTAAGGTAACTTTTCCATACACATCACATAAGTTTTTAATGAGCTTGCCCAGCATTTTGTTTTTTTCTTTTCGAAAGAAATAAAGCAAAATATAACGAAAATGTTCCTTTTGATTTTCCATTTGAAAACGATGGCAATTGAAAAATTGTTTACAAATTCGTGCACTTTTTTTTTATATCTGAAACAGAGCTTGAACTGTCAGCTGCCAAGTTACATAATGGATTTACAGTTCAGAATGAAGTTAGTTACATTTTAAAGACACGTACGTTTGTCAATCGGAGAAAAAAACCGCAATGACTTTTTGACCAAACTTAATAAATTAAAAAGTGTTAAAATAAATAATTAAAAGATATTAAAATAAATATTTCAGCTCTTCAAAGTCTGTGAGACGGTCTCTCTCAACAGCTGGGTCGAGGTTTGTGCTGCGGCAGAGGATTTTTTCATTTTCAAATTGTTTATTTCCACAAGTAGAAATATAATAAATTATTATATTTATATTCATATTACAATTATTATTAATAATTGTAACAGATTGGTATGTATAAATGTAAAATATTGCACATTGTGATTGTTACACACGAGTTAACAAGAATGTGTGTGGAAATCGGCGAACACACGGCGGGCCACGATCGGACGAGATGGCGGTCTGTGCTGCGTGGGCTTGCCCACCGCGAGCCCGACGACCCGCCGGGATAAACGGACCCAAAAATGATGATTTAATAATTAAAAGTATTCAAATAAATATTCAATAGTTAAAAGGATTAAAATATATTATAATAGGAATGACAAAAAGATGATGAAACAAGTACATTGACAATGCTTTTTAAGGTTACGCTTTATATACTATGCATTTTCTGATATATACGATTTATGAATTTTTTTTTTGAGTAATTCTATTTTCAATTTATGCAAATTCCAATTTATGCGAATTTTGATTTTTGCGAATCTAGTTTAAAGCAATCTTTAAGTATATTCGATTTATGCAAGTTTTGAGTAATTCCATTTGCAATTTCGATTCAAAATTTATGTTAAATTTGACTTATTCGGATTTTAATTTATGCGGTTCTCGCTTTACGCTATTTTAGTTCACTGAATTATACTGTATATTATCATAAACGTTTTTAGACCCCAGTTTAGTTTAATCTCCAGCTCACTCACTCACAAAGTCACAAAGTCAGTAACAGGTGAAGCGTATAATAAAAATAATAAATAATATAATAAAAAAAATAATAAATAATATTAATAAGTAATAAATACGATAAAAAAGTTAAATATACAATAATAAAAAGATTAATAAAAAATATATAATCAACATAAAATATAGTTTTAAAAAATGTTAAGTGTGTAACGACTGTAAAATTGTAATTGTTCTCATGGTATGTCAAGTGTAACCTTAATAATAATACAACCATTATTTACATACAAAAAAAATATTTTCCTTTGTGTGTATTGCAGATAAAAATATTTATACATGCATTGCAGTAATATTTTCTTACCAAAAAGAAAAAAAAATAACAAACTCGATCAAGTCTTGGCAAGGCCATGTCATCCATAAAAAATTGTCATAATAACCTCGAAATGTCTTTTTTTTTCCTTGTTTTACGAATTACAAAAAATAATCATAAAACATTAAATAAAACATATGTCATTTGCTTACAATAGCAGAATAAAATATCATTAAAACATTATAAACCCAAAACAACACCCTTTCTACGCTGAAAGTAATCTCAAGGGAACTATTGAGTTTTGTCGACAGCTTCACTACATAACATGCGATTACAGCTTTACTACATAATCAATTAAATATAAATTACCGTTGTATCGCATACATATATATATATTTATATCACATCGTTGTGTATTGAGATGTATTAAAACTTGGTATATTAAATCATTATTGAAAACCAAAAAAATTTTAAAATCCGAGACGCATATCCAAATAACGCTGCAGCACAATAACTGGGTGCGATTAATCGATAGAAACACATGATCTAACACACAAACGACCTCTTCTCTGCTGCACACTTACTTTAAATATCTTCGCATTCCTATATTGGTAAGGCATGATGATTTGCAATCATCGATCAAATCCTAGGCAGTGTAGTAGTATGTATATAGGAACAAATGGAGTAAGTAGTGTAGATTTCTCCTTTTGCAGATTCACATTACGAACGAACAAAGCTCGAGAGCGCATGTGTCATTGTATCGATCCATGGTTACTAAGGCAACAATCAGTTGATGATGTTCGACTGTGGCTGTACTGGAGTAGACAGTACTGTACAGCTATACGTTAAGCTTCACTCTCTCTCTCTTCGTAGGTTTTTATTATCACGCGGTTTGAACGTTCTAACTCACTAAACAGTTTGTAAACATACTTTTTTCTTACCAGTTCATATTTTTGGATATGCTTGATTGATTTAAGACCGGAGATGGTTGGGCTGGCATTCATCGCATCACCAGATCATATTACCATAGGAAAGGATGCTGAATTTAATTTTTTTTTTTTTGTTAGCTCGATTTCCTTCTTTGGGGTATATGTTACCGCCAATGTATAGAGAATCTAGGCATTTCATATGCACAGCATCTTTTGGCAAAGTATAAAATAACATGATTAAACTATGAAACAGATCTAAAAAAATTCGTATAGATCTAATACGAATTGTTACAGTCAACAAGAACTTTAAATTTTTGGCAGTTTTAACATATGCAAAATTTTGCCAAGAACTTTTCAACTTAAGTTAAATCCATTACGGAAGTGTTTTTAGTTGAAAATAAAAAAGAACGTTTCTACTAATTTAGATAAAATAACATTTTCTCTAAAAAAAAGTTAAGCCTAAATTTAGGCCTAAATTTAAACTTAACCTAAATTTTTGCATAACGTAACTATTCCAAATTGTCAAAAAATTGACTAAGCATCGTATAGAACGTCTGGATTCTATATATTGCCGGTAACGTATTCAAGTATAATAATGACATGTGTTACAGGCAATATCATAAACCAGACACTGCCTGGACAATCGTATACCAATGCTAAGCATGGTATACAACGCGTAGCCTTTGGCAAAGTGTGAAAGAACATCTTGTATAAAACTGCTCAAGTTAGGTTAGTTTAGATTAGGTTAGTTAAGAACATGTTCATTAAGAAACACATTTAAGCCTCAATTTAAACGTTATCTAAATTTGTTTTAACATTTAATTCCATTTCAAATTCGTTTTAACATTTTAACTATTCCAATGCTAATATGATACATTTCCTAAACCAGGTTTGGCATGATATACAATGAATAGACATACAGTGTCTGGATTATATACATCACCCCGTAACATATAGTTATTGGTGCTAGTTTTTTTTATATATTGTTATTCCGTGTTTACATTTTGTATGATTTTTGACACACCCTACATACTGTATATATGCAATATGGGGTGATAAAAAAAATTGTCTGGATGGTAGTCATGGTTCTTAGCATTTCCTTGTATACTTTTCTAAAGAAGTGCTTGTCAATCCAGTGAAGAAAAAACGCTAATTCCATTTAACGTGTAATCCTTTAATCATAAGGCACAATAGACCGAAGAGGATCTTGAGTAATGAAGACATATAAGGATTTATTTTCACTCACTATGATTTTAAAAAGATTAAGAAAATAGTTGTGTATGAAAAGTACCAATTTGAAACATTTATATACAAAAATGACTTTTTGTATTATTATCATTAGTTTGCTATTTAATTCTGTCTTTTTATATCTTAATTTAAATGCATCGTTACCATCCATTCATACGAAATTGTGTATCGTAATGATTACATTGCAAATTGAACTTCCTACGTAATGACCAAGTTTTCTAGCTAATAGGTTTTATTGAAATGGTTAGTTTGTTTTTTCACTATTGTGTAATCAACCTTGTATAGAAAATAACGTTGTTCACAATTATCATTCACTTTTCATTTGATGATTTAAAAATAAAACCGAACTTTTCGTTGAATGCAGAGCACTTGTGGCTAACCTTTTATCGCCAATAAAATCCGGTTCACCTCTGAACATTTTTAACATCTGTAATAATTTGCTAATATTTTATATTTACCTTCATGGGGTGTATAATAAAATAATAAGAATTTGCTAATGCAAGTCTGTCTACCTATAGCTCATAGGCTCAGACCCACCCAATGGCATTACAGCACGCCAAAATTAAAATCAAGTTCTCAAAAAGCTAAGCGGTTTTTCAATGTTGTCACCAGATGACACTAGGTGCCCGTCGATTGGCGGGTTGTTTTTTTATTACTGTATCATAAAAATTATTTAAAACATATTAAACAATAAAAAATTACACTTAACATGTGAGATAAGTTATAGTAAAAATAATAAATAATGTAGTTCAAAGTTACAAAACATTTTCCGCAAAATTTTAAGTTTATAATAGCTGAAATTACGCTGCTCTGTTGTTAGCTGAGATGCATTGTTTGTGGCACTAGTGGCTGAGACTACTTCTAGACTAGCCTAAACTAGTGTCTATAGACACCGTTTAGGTTAGTTAACAAATACAACACTTGATAATTTATGACTAATCATAAAATTGACACTAAGCCAGTTTTAACCTAATCTGTCCTAGCCACTAACACCATATAACGGTGCCTCTCAGCTAACAGAAAAGTACAAAAATTAATATACATAATCTGCCAAAAGAATTTCGCACTGCTTGTGGCGTTAATAGTTGTTTTTAACTAATCTAAACTAGTGTTTACTAAATTACTAAAGAAACAAATAAATAAAATAACATAATATATTATATGAGATAAGTCATAAAATAAAATTGCAAGCGTTTTCCTAAAAGTTAATTCTTCCCTGATCTGTTAACCAGTTAAAACTCCGAAACTCCAAAATAAATGTCATCCGTCACGTCATTCCGAAATTAAGCAAAAATTACAAAATAAAACAAACCTTAAACAAAAAACAACAACTTTAAACGTTAATAACAAAACAAAACAAAAATCAAAACTTTATAACAACTAAAACAGCATATAGCCTTACTTACAGCACCAACAACACATTTTATTGTTATATGACCATGACGACTTTCAACCCGGTAATTGTCATTTTGCGGATGACTGTGTGTATGTGTGTCTCACTTTAATGAGAGGAAAAGTTGAGAAGTGACGTCATTTTGACCCTGAGCAAAGGTTGCTGGGAGAGACACCAGCATAAAGTTATGCGATCTCATCTCTAGAGTGCGGGTGTGTGCAGTAAACAGATGTCATCCAATAGAGGTGCGTTGCGAAGAGGAGAAGCACACTACATAGCTACGAGATAAGAAACCACGTTTTTGGGACCGGGATCTCTTTTATATATATACATGTGTTTTATATAACCAAAGGATGCTGTAATCATGCCCTACGAATACAAGAATACCAAAGTCTATGCGGTAAGTGTTGTCAAAAGGGTGTCACATACTATTTTTTTAAATATAAATTTTATTGATACGGAGGTCTGTCATTTTGATTTCCTCGTAAACGTATTTCATTGTCAATTAATTTTTTTTTTGATAAATGTATTTGTGCACTGATGTAATTTAGGTTTAATGATGCGTGTTAGTCTTTCTTTTAATTTAAAAGTAGTAGCAGTAAAATTTATTTATACTTTAATGTTGCCGTTTTCTTTTGTTTCTTTTGTATTTTTTTTTATGCGCAGTGGTTGTATTTCTTAATACGGAAACAGAAATTAGCTAAAAAATATGTTTTCAGGAGTGTTCAAATTTGAACCGGATTTTCTTGAACCCAAGATAATGGTTAATCTACCTGCGTCAAACAGAAAAAATCCGGGTCAAATTTAAACATTCTTAAAAATTATTCAAACCTTTTTTTTATTTAACAAACGAGTTAATAGTTACCTATTTAACTAAAACTAATTTAACTAAACTTAATTAAAAAATAATTTAAAATTTTTTATACAAGAAGATTGTCACAACATTGAGAATTATGTCACTAAACCAATGACCATCTTGATGATAACATTTTCCTTTTTTGTAGTTAGGTATTTACTTAGTCGTTAGATAACCATCGAATGACAACTTTTGTTTTAATTAGTATTTACATTCATTAGACAGGTCGTAAAAACAGGACACCTTGTACCATTCTGTTACAACCAAAGGAACTTTTCTTTAACCTAAACTAATAAATCTTAAACAAACTACATGATTTACATTTCCTACAATCACCTTTAAATTGGACTTTTAACTACAATATTTGGTGACAAAGGAGTAGACTTTGTCCTTTGATCTCGTGGCTTTTATTGCTTGGAAACTTCCCAATACGACTTTCCAATCACTGTGTGAAATATCACCAACCAATGTCACTCAAAAATAATTAACAGTACCCCCCAAAATACGTACAAATTACGAAACAACGTTATAAAACTCTTCCTTAAAAAAGCATACGTATGTTTAGCTTGAAAATTTGTTCACAAATTTTCCGCACACAAAATTGAAAGAAGAAAAACTAAACACTTAGCTATAAAACACGCAATGCTGTCATCCTAGTCAAAGGGCTTGATTGTGATCATATGATATTATGATGATACACACTTGATACGTTAGATGTATTGAAGGAGTGGAGGTTGTCTATTTTTTTTTCGTAATCAGAAAACACACTTTGTAATTACGTACACATTCTCAATGGCTTACTACTCATGACAACCTTGAATGCAATCATTTCCTACACAATTTTTGAAAATTACTCCTGATTTTTTCTCCGTAAAATCCCTTTGATTTTGTGATGATTATATGCCGACGTTAATATTAATAATGTATGATTTTTGTGTACAGCGTATTTGATGATTCTATTTACTAGTTTTTCATTTCGTATATATTCTATGTATTGTTTATACAGAAAACAAATGTTATTAATAGAACTTGTGTAATCCACGTCTGTTCAGTTATATAAGCAATAGCACAATAATTAAAGGTATACAATAGTTA
>JAQIWH010000509.1:0-47386 GCA_034695005.1 Cryptops parisi | reverse complement strand
AGTCTGAGGGCCAAATGACATAGCTGTAAAAGCCAGTCGGTGCCCTCGTTAAACCCCAAATACCTACCTACCTTAAAAACATTTTAATCTATTATTGAAAGGATGTGATGCGGGGGAAACGGAACTGTGCACAAATTAGGCGCTTTTAGAGTGAAACGTTGTTCATACAGCAAGTTTTTTTCCCATATTGAGGATTGTACCTGCAAGCTGATGGTGAAGCTAGATTGTATAAATTTTTCAATTTATGCGAGGTTTGCGTGGAACGTAACCCTCAAGAACCTATCTGTGTAATAAGCTCAATTAATCTATTTGTATTAAAACAACAATGTTTATATATTCCTTGCACTAATCTACTTAAAGACCTCGGTGCAGTAACCGGTCAGCTCCACCTTTTTGCCGAAAATATATTTCTTTTTAATAGATCTAATTGTTTCGAAATTCTGCATCGTTTGGTGCAAGAAACAGGTCAATCTAAAGCTCAGATAACGAGATATTATCGTAGATGTCGCTGACAGTCATTGTTGGGTGCATAAGTCAAATTAGCTTCATAGCTGTCCGAAAGATGTTCATTATTTGTTGTGTACTGATTTTAGAACAAACAATAGACAGCCTTATTTCACATTTTCTTTACTGTGAAAATGAATTAATATTTTACCAGTAAAGTTTCTTTGGCCACAAATATATCGACATAGTGATCTGTACATATCCAAACGATCTATTTAAAACATTTTACATATTTCACTGTTCAAAACAGTTTTTTTTTTTTTTGGTCGATACTGTAAAATTTTAAAAAGCGGAGCTGACCGGTTATGGCACTGAGGCCTTAAAATTTCACCTGTACTGTATAAGCAAAACCAAAATAAATAAACCAAATCGATTTCTACAGCAACAAATTTTCGTATAAACCGCCAAAACACACCTTCAGGCTCATGTTACCATCGCTACAAAAATATCGATTCTGTCCTTATTTGCACACAGACAAAGTCCTATATTTTCTAAACTCGCGCATTTCGTTTCCATCACCGCAAAGGAAACTAGAACAAACAAAATTTTTTACTATCGACACTGATAATCTTCGCAGCATCTCCATCGCCTGGCAACAATCTTTTGCGCCAATGAAAATCCCAACGTGGAGTCGTCGTGTCAAAAACTGCACAGTCCAATCGGTTCCAATGACGTGCTTGTCATCGATCGGATAAAAGGCATTTCTCCAACAACCGCAAGGACAGTTCACTCCGAACAACTGCCGCCTACTGGTGCTGGAAGGCTGCATTTTCAATCATGGCAGCGAGAACTCTAGCAAGTAGCAAAAACCTTTTCAAACAAATAGGACCTGCATCTGGTTTCCAAGGTGAGCTGACGAGTCTTGTAAACTATAAATAGTCAACGGCATCTATCAAACAACAACGAAACAACCTATTCTTTTAATAACCTTGTTTCGAAAATGTGTGGATCTGTTTTTTCCAATGCAGAGGATGTCAAGTGCAAAGAGCTCTAGTAGTGTGTATGTGTGTGTGTTTTTGAAATGTACAAAATTAAGCTCTAAAAAAGAAAGAGGACATCTGATTTATGAGGTTAACTCAAAGTGAAGGTCACTGCCAAAGAAAATCTTCTGATTTCTGGTATATCATTTTCTTCCCGCCTTATCATGGATGATTAGCAAGAGTAATTGGTTAATTTTGATTGTAAAATAGTAATTTTGTATCTTGCTTATAATTTGTATAAGAAAAAATGAAATAGCCGGTTTTGCTTAAATGATTCAGAATGATACATGTTAATCATCAAACCAATGAACTAGTAAATTATAATTTATCTAATGAGACAAAATTTAAAATAAACTTACGTTTTTTTTTAGACATTTGCCATTTTATTTTTAATATTGATAAATTAATACTAAATAATAAATAGATAGTAAAGTATAATTTACTTGATGTTTTAAATTGATTATTGGGAATTACTGTAGTATTATTCAAGTATCATGTACATTAATAAGCACTGATTTTAAAAAATAATAATGATTACCTTAAATTGACAAATTTAGATTATATATATATATCACTTCAACATGTCGCCGATAAATTTTCTCAGTTTGTAGAAATTATACCACTTTCAAAATTCATATCTAAAAGTGATTGCGCTTAATTCAATAATTAATATTAAAACGAAAATTTTTAAAAAAAATAACAATTTTGATGTACTGTATTTTTCATTTAAAATATTACACATAAAAAAATATATATATGACAGTAAAAAACAAAACAACACAAAAAATTGTAATAAAATCTACTGCTAAATGAATAAACGTTGAAACATGATCTTTCGATCGTTAAGTTCAAGTTCAACTCTTTAACTATTGATAAAAACTGTTACACAATTCCTTGAATAAACACATACGATAGGCTTAAAACATGATCTATTTGAAACGTTTTCATTTTAAATCACTGCAGAGAAAATTTGACAAAACATACAAATAAAAAAATAAATTATACAAGGTGTCTCAAAATTAAAAACCTCGTTTGTTTTCATTATAACTTTTTTTTAATTTTTTTTTATATACTTTCACATTAGTATGCGAAAGTATATTAAAAAGCAATTCAAAAAAGTTTTGTTACCCACTTTTTTATTGTGTATTTTTTTTACAAAAACGTCTATAACGTTCGAAACTTTTATTTTAAAAATTGAATATTTTTTAAATGTGAATATTTTTTAAATGTTCACTAAAACTTGCTTTTTGGGACACTATAAAACATCCAGTGTCCCGAATTGCGTCCAAATTCTTGTAGGCCAAATTAGTAATCAATCACTCACATCCTGTTTAACATGGAACCCCATTGTCTTTTCATTTTTCTTTCAGTCAATTGTGTGAGCAATGTATATTATGAGTTATGGACTGCATGCTTCACATTTAAGTATATCAATAAAACGATTGATTTAATCCACAATATTAAATTAGTCAGAAACGTCATATGTTTTATTCTCAACTAAAAAAAAATGTTTCAAATACAGGGTGATTCAAAATTTTTTTCAACACTTAGTACTTAGAAACGTTTTTGAATCAACCGGTATAAACCATGTTGATATAGCAAATATCCTATGTCGAGTTCTACACCAAACCTCATTACTAGTTGTCGTATAATAAGATTGTATTGTTTTCTACATTTAGCTAAAATGTAAATAGCTAAAATTCAATATTGTACAATATTAATATAATCATATTAATATAATATATAATATAATTAATATAATATAATCTTTATGTGTATTACATGTTTGTACAGGAATGTACTCTAAGGATTGGCCCACTTGGGCCGTTATGATAGATAAATAAATAAATAAATAAATAAAATATTAATGTGCAATATTGCCATTTGTTAATCGAGCAACAACCGATGTGCTAGATATAGTTTATGATTTTGTCATATAAATACGGTTCACTACTTGTGTATTAAACAACAACCACCAGTAACGTATCTATAAGATACTACTTTAGCTTAGTTAAAACAATAAGTAATGTATTAATTTTATAATTGTTAAAATTAGTGGTTGTTGTTTATTTTAACTAATCTAAACTGATAATATCCATAATCACCAGTTTAGGTTAGTCAAAAACACAACCAACCCCTTGTTACTCTTATAACAGTAGCTGTTGTTTAATACACACAAGACGGATTTTATTTGGACAATTCGTTTTTCTTGAAAAACCAGATATTTTTTTTACTGTATGTAGTAGCTTGCAAATCTGTTGCTAGGGAGAAACAACCTGTTTAAATATAATATGTTCTCGTGATTTTCCCCCAGCCAGCTCTTATCGAAGTCAGAGTAATCTGGTTCCTAATCAACCTAATGGACCTTCAGTCAAAACCGCCATTCCCGGCCCAAGGTCGAAGCAATTGCTTGCCGAGCTTAATCAGATTCAGGTAATAACTCTTCATCAACAATTATTGAATGGAATAATAAAAAAAAAAACGACATTTCTAATTATTCTATCAAATCACAAAGCATTTAGCTTATTATCACAGAAAAATAGCTATTCACAGTTAATAGACAAGAGAAAAAGAGACACGAATTTCCCTTCAAAGTTTCGAAATTGTTTCACCCCCAGTTCAGATATTGGATGTTATGCAATCCAAAGACAAATTTAACTTAGAAAATGAGTAACGTATAAATTACAAAAGGAAATAAAATATAGTTAATGTCAACAAGTATACAGGAAAATTTTATACATTAAATCTAATTTTCTAATTGTTTAGCATCGTTAAATTATTGTTAAATCAATGTTTGGTTTTCAATATGAAAACTTCAACCACTTTTATAAGTAGAACTAAATGCTTAAATTATAAAGCGTTTTTGGTACCTTTTTTTTTTAACTGAGAAGCCGTTTGTGGCGCTTGGGTATAAATTCACGGTTAGGTAAGATACAGCAAACAAAAAAGTATTAATTTTATGATCAATGACAAATTATTAAATGTTGTACTTTTTAACTCAAACTAGAATCTATACTCATAGGTACTAGTTTAGATTAGTTAAAAACAATAACCATGCCTAACCACTAGCTCCACAGACGACTTCGCAATTTAAAAAAAAAAATCAATATTTATTTGTTAACAACGAAGTATCAATGGAATATCAATGAAAACATCACTCCACATTTGTTATAATCAAAATGTGTTATATAACATGATAATTAATTTTTCTATACAATAGACGACGTCTTCCATTCAATTGTTTGCCAATTACGAAAAATCTATTGGTAACTACTTAGTAGATGCTGATGATAATGTCTTCCTCGATATCTATTCGCAAATATCTTCTATACCACTAGGTAATTGATTATATAATACCCCCCCCCCCCCAAATTGTATTCCTAACTTATTAGCTAATATAGTTTTTCTTTAGGTTACAATCACCCTGAACTAGTGGCTACTCTACTAGATCCTGCAAATCAAGTATGTAAAAATAAACATTTCCGATAAGCTTATCACAACTGAAAACTTTCTCTACAACTTGTGCTTAGTTCTCATTAAGACCACAGCGAAAATTAAGTTAACTATTCTCTTCTGGATAATTTTTATTATCCATAATATATAGCCTACAGTCCAGTATATCTCGTTATCAAAAGTAAATCTCAACAAACAAAAGAAATTTAGCTTGATTTTAATATTAATGTATTGGCATAGTCTTTGCAAAAAAAAAACAAACAAAAAAACAAACTTATACTAGTATCTAAAATAGGATATCGATACTCAAATAAATGAACAGTATCTAATACTGTATTATTTTTCTTTAAAGGCAGCATTTATCAACCGCCCTGCCTTAGGAGCATTTCCTGCTTACGATTGGGCCAAACGAATCACAACAGCATTAATATCGGTAATTAGCTAAATCCGTTTCAAGTTCCTGTAAATCACCAATTTTTAACAGTGTAAACCTTAAAGTGTCAATTTGTTGATTTTTTCAGATCGCACCTAAAGGATTAAAGGAAGTTCAGACCATGGCTTGTGGGTCTTGTTCGAACGAGAATGCGTTCAAAGCCATATTTATCTGGTATAAGGTAATGCATATCTTACTTTTCAGTTCCATAATATAGCAATCAGATTAAAAAACAAAACGAATCTAGTACGCTAGATCACGTTAGTGGTTTTGTGAAAGTCTCGATTGTTAACCGTTGCTTCTTGCGTTTACCAAACTTAAACTGGTATATGTGGGTGTAAATACCAGTTTAGGCATCGCTAAACGTGAGTTCAACCATGGTTTAGGTTAGGTAAAAAACCGAATCTTTCCTGTTATTTAATCCCACTTTCGCTGTCCAATAATAGAGACTCATAAAGTGAAGGTGAAAAAATATGCTAGGTCCAGAAAACCAACTAGTTAAGTTATGAATTATGTTTAACGTGATTCTCACTAACTAGAACAAGGAACGAGGAGGGGCAGCTCCAACTTCGGCTGAACTCGAATCTGCGATGGTTAATAAGGAACCTGGCTGTCCACCTTTAACTATTCTATCTTTTCATAATGGCTTCCACGGACGAACACTAGGTATGTGCTAAAATAATTTTTTAACCATATCGAATAGTGTTTATCTAGTTTAAAGAACAAGTGCAATGATGCAAACAAAGAAGTCGAAAAAATCAAAATCAAATCTGTCAAAATCAAGAACTTTGACAGATCTGAAGAAACTAAGCATCACCTAAGAATCACTTAGAACGCCTAAGAAGAATGTCTAAAAAACCATTTAAGAATTTAAAATAATATCTAAAAATCTCAACTTACGATTTGTGCCTTCTGATTGGCCACATGGTAAATTTCGATACGAATTCGGAACGTGACTAAAGAGCGATGGCTTCTTAAGAATTTCAGCTTAAAATCTAAGTATTTAAGAATCTCAAGTCAGAAATTGGTATCTAAGAATCATGACTTAGACGCTTAACTCACACCTTCGAGTCTAAATATCTAAGAATTTTAAACATCTGAGGATATTAAAGAATCTTAAGAATCATTTAAGAAGCTTAATGGAAGTGCTGTCTCATGAATACTTTTTGTGTGGTTACGTTACTAGGTTGTTTAGCTACCACACATTCGAAGCCGATTCACAAGTTGGACATTCCCTCGTTCGATTGGCCCATTGCACACTTCCCAAACTATCGCTATCCTTTGGAGGAATTCACGAAAGAAAACGAATCCGAAGACAAACGTTGTTTGGCTGAGGTAAGGTTCAACATGAACTAGTTGAAACTTACCACTTGACAAACTGGTACAATACCAATGTCGAATTTTTTTCTATGTCATTCCCATTTCCCATCAGGTTGAAGATGTGATACAACAATACAAGAAAAAGGGAAAACCAGTAGCTGGTATGATCATTGAACCAATCCAAGCAGAAGGTGGTGACAATCATGCTTCTCCATCTTTCTTCCAACAACTTCGAAAAATAGCTTCCAAGGTAGAGTTACTAACCATAGAGCCAATTGAACTAATAAATGTCGATCAACAAGTGACACTTTTTATCACAGAACGGAGTAGCCTTTCTCTGTGATGAGGTTCAAACCGGTTGCGGACCTACTGGTACCTTCTGGGCTCATGACCAATGGAACTTGGATGATCCACCAGACATCGTCAGTTTCAGTAAAAAAATGCTCACTGGTGGTTATTATTACAAAGAGGAATTTCGTCCAGACAAGGTGATAAAAATTGATTAACTCTGACTTGAAAAATTGATTAACTCTGACTTCGCTAAATGGAGTTTATCGTGACTTGACTTTTTTGCTTGTTTTGCAGCCATATCGAATTTACAACACTTGGATGGGTGACCCATCAAAAATAATTTTTCTCGAAAAAGTGATACAAGTTATCAAACGTGACAATCTTATAAAGGTTGTCAACGACTCAGGGAAAATTCTCATGGATGGACTCAGATCTTTATCTGTAAGTAACCTACGAAGTATCTACGCTGATGGTGACTTTGAAACTCACTAAAAAGCTGTTTTTGCAGATTCAGTAAAAACTTTGTAAAATTTTTACTAGAATATAATAATTTAATTATATTTAGTAGAAAAATTGTAGAAACAATATCCACTTGTTCTCATTGTAGAAACAATATCCACAAATTGTTCAAAATCCACGAGGTTTAGGAACTTTCTGTGCCGTCGACTGCAAAGATGCAGAGTCCAGAGACAAGCTGGTGAATTTAATGAAGGCGAATGGTATGTTCCAGCTAACTTTCAAGTATATAGCGATCTACATACAACAAATAATTAAGAATAAGAATGACCCAGACCCAAGATTAGTGCATGTAATGGACGCTTTAGCCCCGCCTATTATGCAGAATTATCTCTCAAGATAGCTGTTATTGGTGGTTGTTAAAATTGAAACCAGTTATAATTGTACCATCTTGTCACTAGATGGAGTGGATTGATTGGTAGGTTGTAAACGTAAAAAGTACAATAATATGCTAGTTTTGTAGTTATGAATTTAAAGTTTGTATTCCAAACTCGAATCTCCTATTTCATGCTACATAACGGGTCTACCTTTAGTGTTGCTAAGAAATGCGAACTTTTTAAGTGAAACATTATCTAGATCGGCAATTTTTAAATACATTATCCTAAAGCCTCTTGACACATGCAATTCATGGTGTGGCAATTCGATCAATTTGTGAAGAACTGTAACGTCAGCTTTTTGCTAACCAGTTTTCATTGGTTGAACAAGAAACTGACGTGGCAATTGTCCACACAAATTGCTCGTGTCAGAAGCTCTTGAAAAACGAATGTTTCTTCTTAAGCAAGAACTGTATTAAATGAGAGACCATGGCTGACATTTTGCAACACTGTTCCTTGATATTACAAAATTGATTAAATTGTCACATTGACAGCTGTATCAAAAAGTAGACTAAATGATATGCTGTTTACTATCTGTTATAGGTTTGCATTGTGGAGGATGCGGTAATGCTACCATCCGATTCCGACCAACATTGGTGTACCAACCTCACCATGCTACAATGACTATGGACATAATGACCAAAGCAGTGAAAAGCCTTAGTTAAATCATGAAAATGATTTCTTCCTTAAAAAAAAAGGGCTTCCATTTTTTTAAAGAAAAACTAACTCAATATTCTTCTTTCAGATAAATAATAGGATTTTTTGCTAGTTGCTGAAATTACAATGTTGCTTAGGTTTCAAATTCTATTTCTACACAAATCAATCTTTTTTCTACAAGGATTCCTTTAAGATTAGCTGCTAATGTATCCAAAACCTTGATGCCAACTGTATCGAGCTGTATCAAAAAATGCAGACATACAGTGTATACAAGAAACTATTAACACTTCCAAGAGTATACCAGAAGTTGATGGTTAGAGCAGTGCTTTAACGCTGTTCCGCACTTCTAGGCAATTCTAAATTATTTTTGGTTACCAAATCTTTAGAAGCTTAAAATGGCATTTAGCAACTATCCAGCTACATGCCAAAACATATAAATATCAATGCTACGTAATTTGTCAAACGTGCCAGCAGATGCACCATTGTTATTGTTCTTTGCAGTGTTTTATCCATTGTCTTCCAAGATTGTTCTACTAAGAAAAATCTGGCCTGTCATTCCATTCAAATAAAAAAACAGTATTTTCCTATATAGCTTTAAGTATATTTTTGGTGATGTATAAATCTGCAGCTATGGACAAGATGCAGAGAAAATGTAGGCATTTAATAAAACTAATCACAACGTTCGATAGGATGTACTTGTATGGTGTATCGAGAATAATGTATCATTTCTATGTCTTTGCATATGTTTTACGTAAAATTGTTAGGCTTTTGTATTACTATATCACGAACTAATTGAACAGAATCAATCAACCAGTGCAAACTCACTGGTAGAAAAAAAAAGTTGTTAGGTTAAACCAATAGTGAGTTCAGTAGATGTTCCAAAGAACACAAAATAGTGGTTCTGTTATATCAAACAAAAATCGCGTAGGAACCCAGCAGCAATAAATATAAACAAACAAAAAAACAATGTACTGTATACCAAAATCAATTGTTTGTAGTGAAAAATAAAAATGGTTTAGTTTTCTACTCACCAATGTTGTTTTCACTATCACATTTTCAAATTGCCATGAATTCTTCCTTTGGTTTCATATTCTCTTAAACAGTGCAGGTCGTATATTCTAAAAAAAGTTAAACAACTGTTATGAATGTTTCTAATAAATCAATATGTTGTATATAAATTTATGTGAACTAGAATGTAACCCCCGTGGTAGGTATGGTAACCACGGGAAATCTAGTCATGTGAACATTCCACGTGGTATCGATAGCATGCATCGATAGCATTACCATCGAAGCGCTTACACAAACTTGTGCAAAATCGATGGGTTGCTGTTAAAAATCAAGGGGGTTACGCTACATCGATAGAATCGCGTTACGTCTCGCGCGTTATTTAGGGTAACTTTATATAGTGATGATATCATGCTATACATTAATAAGCAAAATAACCAAGACTTGAAATTATACTAACTTAGTATAATTTATACTAATTAAGTTACTGTAACTTAAACTACTGTATAATAATCAATAAGAACCAATGTTTACCAATTGCATAATAGAGATGCAGTCAGAAAATATTAAGATTGCACACATTTGAAAGCAACGTCTTGAGTCGTCCGAACGAGCACATTCTTTACATGACAAAGCAACTGCTAACGAAAAGTTACTAAAAAATGGCAATTCACTCACTTTTAACTGACCGGGTAGCCTGACCAATCAAATTTAGCTACCTAGTGATATTTAGAAAATTAAAGCAAAGAATTCATTTAGTCATAATCTAGTGTCGTTTCATTATTTGCAATAATCCAAACAACAAAAAAAATTGATACAAACAATAGAGATTAACGATGAAAAAACGATGCTGTTACAAGAGTTTTTCTGCAAGTCAATCATACTGTGCAGTAAAGTTATTTTAGTTCATGGTTGTTATGCATCTTTATATTCGTACCGTATTTAAATTAACCATGCAAAACTAAAATAACTCCAATGACTAACATGGGTGACTTACAGAGAAGATGTTGTAGCAATATTATGCCTTTGACTCTATTGTTGTATCAATTTTTATTTTAGTTGGATTGCTGGACATTAATAAAACAAAAGTGGATTCTGACTAAATGAACCTATGGCTACAACTTTCTAAATATCACTTGGTAGCTACGACTCATTGTTTTCGATGCAACAATGTGATTTTTGTAAAAATAATGTCAAAATCAATGGAAAATAGCACCGTTAAAAACACCACTCATATGTAAATAATGCTTGTTTGACACATTTGTTTGTCATATGCTTTGTTTTCATAATATTAAATTTACTGTTCTATGAGGGTAGACGTGCAAGCTTTTCCGCAATGCTAGTCATGTAGATCAACGCAATTTTGCAACTTTGTATCATTTCTAACGACGTCGTATCAAAAGTGGGTGGAGTTGATACGATGTCACAAGTCGAACAAAGCAGCTCTGATGTAAAATAAAGATATTTCAATAAATCGTATCGTTTGTTATAGCAAATATTTATAAAACGAGCATTCGCAAACTGAGAGTTAACTTAATCTCAATTTCTCTATGCCCAGTGGGATCGTATCACGTCAAAAGAGTCAAACCATAAGAGCAAAAACAAAAATAAGAGCCAATCAAAAAAGAGCCAAAATAAAAAATTAGCTTTTCTGATGTGGAACCATGTTCAGTGATTACCAAAATTAATCGCATTTCTTGACTTAAGCTGTATTTCTGCTCACATTCCACTTATACTATTTATTCAATATTTTTTATATACAATTAATACCACAATCACACTTTGCGAAACACTGCTTTTAGACATTAGCAATCACGAAAAAAAAAGTCGATTAGTCATTAATTTTGTTTTTGATATAGGCTAGTGAGTATTTTCAAGCAAACTACAAATATTTTCATGCTTTCAAAACCTGCTTTGTTTACCAAAAAAAAAGCCATCCTGGATACAAATAATAACCAAAACAAAAGAAAAAACCTGTACCGGATGCTTTTTTTTTCACACATGCAAATGGTATTAAATTGGAATCCATTAATCAATTTAATTCACAGATTTCAAAGCTAATCTCTAAATACACAGTGGATATGTAATTATTTGAGATATTGAATCAAATTAATTTCTAACAGTAATATCATCTACATCAAAAAAACAAAAATTCTTTTTAACAAAAAACCATCGTCAAACTCCAACCAAAACGGTTATTGTTATCATTGATTAATATATTGCCTGTGAAAATTATTTTGACAAGAGTAGAAACAATAAACTCTTGATGTCACTAACTCCCACGCTGTATTTTTTGTGCCCCTTAACAACAAAATAAAATTTCTGTATTGATTTTTTTTACGCATTTTTTTGTACAATCAACATCATTTCCTTTCAATTTCGTGCTGGTTTTTTTACCCATAATTAAGGTTGTTTTTTCCACTTTCATACTTGTTTGAACCGCAGAACAGGTATAACTTACAATTTGATACGTTATGTTCAGAAATTCTATCGTAGAATAACAATGAAGTTTAAGGTAAGATATCAAAAATTGAGCAAAATCATCTGGAATATTATGGTCAATTCCTCCAGAATTGTATCTACTGTTCTAGTAAATTACGCTTTACTTATTGCAGATAAGGTGTTATTGCAGATTAGGTGTTCTGTTTTGGCTTTTTGTACAGACCACTATAGCAGGTAATGTGATCTCACAATGTACAGTGATGTGATTGTGAATCTTTATACAGTAGAATCCGGTTATTATAATCACGGATAATGTCATCAATCGGCTATTGTTATCATCAGGCTTCCAAGTTGGCTTACGCTGTAGGGAGCTCAAATGAATTGGATTGAATTGAATAATCAGTCAGTTCAAAACACTGTTTGATGTGTTTTATCCATTATTTAATGTTATCAGCCTGTTATTGTTATAAAGTACTTGCGACAAAGTGATTATAATAACCGGATTTCACTCAAAACCTAAACCATCATTACTCAAATACAGTACGTTTTATGGGAAGGTTACTTTCCACGCAAACCTCGCAGTAATCGAAATTCCCATGACGTGGCAAAATCTTAGCGTTCAAAACTTAGCGCAAAATCTTAGCGATACTTCTGCCCACCGCACAATATTGAATAAGGATATGTCTTACGAATGACAAGCATTTGTGAAGATTTCAAAACTCGAAAAAACAAAATTGCATATACGAAACTCGCATTGAACGAGAGCTTTTATTCGCTTTATTAGGTTCGCTCAAACTTCGGATTAATTGAAAGCTTATTCGGTTTATATGAAAGTTAAGTTCGTTCAAACTTCTTGTATCTAAATTCTCATAAAATGATAAAACTTCAGTGTTTAGTCATTTTAGTGTCTAGTCATTTGTGAATTACTGCACGTGAATGGAATTACAGCACGATTTTTAACGAGAATTTGCAAAAAAAAATTCTAGTTGTGTGTGCATAGTTGAAAGATTATACACATATATGAACTCCAATGAATCGAGAATTTCCGGTATGACTAAACGGCAATTTAAAATAACTTCTAGACAAGTGTTACAAAGACAGTGCAGAGGAACCAAAATTTCATTGGACCCCAGGAGGTGGGTATGAAACAGAAGGTGGTCCAGAAGAATCTTGCAAACAACAGTGTACTCAAACAGCCAGAGATTATCCCTTTATAAACATAAAGTATGCCGGACTTCAGGAAAAAGGAGTTTGCTTGTGTTCCTCTGAAGACATAGGTATCTTTTCGAGTCAATCTTTACACAAGTTTCAGTTACCTAACCAGTACGAAATCAAGAAAATCAGCACTAACCAACTTTTCTTAAGATTCGAATGCTCTGCAAGACTGTACCAGCGAATTTTCAGCTTCCATAAACGAAAAATCGAGCATTGAAACCAAAGTTTTTGAGATAGAAACCTTAGCTACAGGATCATCTGGCAACGACGGAGAAGATGCAAACGGTGAAAGCTTTGAAAACGACGTTGACCTTAAACTAAAGGTAAAATAAAGAAAATGTCACATTCTTTAGAATCAGGTCATCTACAATAATTCTAAGTATTCCGTCTTTGCAGGATGACAAGAAAACGGTGGAAATGCATATTCAGAATCTACCCTCTAATGCTAGAGCTCTTTTTGATTATGGCGACGGCAGTTCAATATGCAATGAGACCACGCATGAGTACTTAGTACCAGGAACGTATACTATTGGAATTTACATCACGGATGCTGAATATAATACTGTTAGTGAGAAATTTTCACGTTCAAGTTCTTTTGCTAAGCAATCGTTACCTAGCTTTTAATTTTTCAGGAAGAAATAATTTATCGCACAGTTGATATTGACCAAAGTCTTTCGGACACTATGGTACTAGAATGTACTGAAAAGGGTCAAGTTGATGAATTAGTCAACTACCATATAAAAATTGATGAAGGAAGCAATATGATTTTGAAAACAGAAATAAATCGCAATGGAGATCAGCAAGAGACGAAAGAAGAATCGCTACCAGGTAATAAAATGTACAGTAGACTCTTGCTAATCCGGCCCTCAATAATTCGGCCTCTTAATTATGCGGCTTCCTGTCATGATTTAAAAAAGGCGGGGTCACATCACTGATATCAGTACATGGGACAGTATAATACCATAGATAGTACATACTGGTCGTGTTTTTCTTTATCTGTCATATATCTGTCTCTTATTTAGGTTTTTTTAACACTACATACAGTAACTTGCAACATTGATGAGTTTAATAAAAAATTAAACTAATATGCACTTTTCTCAGTAATCCTGCACTCTTACTAATATGGCACCCTTCTGTGAAAGGAATAACCGGACTAATAAGAGTCTACTGCATGTAAATAAAATTCTTTTGTGTTTGTTTGGATGTATACGCATAAATCGAAAACGGTTGAACCGGATTTCATTAAACTTGGTACCTAAATTGAGATATAAATCCAGGAAGGTTATAGATTATTATGTTATAGTAAAATTTATATCGAGAAACCGACAAATACGTACTTTGTGCAGTTCCAAAATTCCTAAGATGAGGTTCATGTTGGTGTTTATCAATAGCGGTGTTGAAAAGAAGTTGTTGAAAATTAATCAAGAAGAGGGATTACATTTGCATTGTTATGATTATGTTTATATTTTATTAATTTAATTTGGAAAGATGAAGATAAAATTCGCGAATGTGAGAAGCCAATGGGTCACGAATGTAGGATTTTTTAGAATTAACTTATCACGCACGGATCTGTTGCAGAATTTTTAACGTTATAGTAATAGATTGTGTAATAGTAATAAATACCGTATAGATTGCTTAAATTAGCTCTACCTTCTCAATCAAACGATATAACAAATTATAAACTGTATTAATTAATTAACTTAATTATTTATTTGTATATACACAAATAAATAAATAAATCAATAAATAAATAAATAAATAAATAAACAAATAAATAAATAAACAGTTCAATTTCAACAATTTTGATGAAACCGTGTAGATCTCAGTGCGAAACGCACATTTACATGATAATTTTTGCAAAAAAAGCAAATTCATTTCAAATAGTTGAATAAGCAAATGTTGGGAATGTTGAGGGTCTATTTTGCCAAGCACGGATTTTTCAGATCTTCAACAATGCAAATTTATTAAAAAGCTATGTTTTTGAAATATGACATTTAAAAAACTCAAATCGAACACTTTTATTGATTTGTTGTAAACGTTGTATGTTTCTATAAATATGACATAGTTTTTAAAACACCCAAATCGAACAACTTTTACTGATTTGCAATAATGTTGTAGATGCATTCACGGTTGCTTATGGTCCAACAATACCTCAAGATACTTGTACAGAAATCAATGACTCGGGATCTCCAGGACAATGGATATTTCTCATGGATACTATGATCAGTGAAGAAGGAAAACTTACTGGTTTCGAATATTATGGAACACAAGACGACACCTTTGAGATCGCAGTATGCCAAGTTATTTTTAATATCATTTTTACCAAATCACTTTAATCGATTTTGTTCAAGAGGGTTTGTCTTATATCAGGTTGCACAGCCAAAACCAGATGACAAATATTGTCTCACTAACGATATGCCATGCGATACTTATTATTCGCTTGCACCCTACTGCGTTGAACCCACAACCATGAAGTTTGAACTTAAACAAGACCTTGGTAACATCCCAGTTTCCAAAGGGTATCAATATCATCCACTTGATCAACAAATAGCTGTCGCACCGGGCGACATCTTGATCATTAAAACACCTAATGGCAAACTAGGCACCAGGTGAAGCAAATGGCAACTTTTCCCTTCAAACCCAATTTTTTTATTAATAAAAATATAACATACAGTATCTAATAAATTCTTCTTAATTTGAAGAATTATCGGAACTGAAGAAATACCAGACTTTTCTAGTGACAACGTCAATGTTGTGAAAACCAATACGAAGCAAAGGCATTTATTCAGAGCAATCGTGGCAACACCACTGGATCTAACATTTGATAAAACGTTCCAACAACCGGGTACTTATAAGATGAACTTCATTGTCACATCTGGCTCAGATTCCATTACAAAAGATTGTAACATTCAGATAGCCTCGTCAGATATAGGTAACCACACAAGAATACGAAATCGATATCAAAATGGAAAATGAAATGTATTTTTAAAATGGCCTATTTTTGTGTAGATTTTGACTTCAAAATTGAGCCGACAGAAAGTGATGTAGACGAAGAGGTTGCATTGGCTGTGACTGTAAAATCAGGAAGTGATGTCACTATCCAATGGTTAATAGATGGTGTAGAACAATATACGGAAACCAAAGAAGGTACAACATTGTAGCAAAACAAAACAGAACCTAATGCTTATTTTGCTACAAACAAAAATATTCTACAAATCGGTATTTTTAGGAGATGCATCGAAGCAAGAATTCATCAAGAAGCACACGTTTCCTAAAGAAGGCGAATATGAAATTACAGTGATTGTTTTCAGTGAATTTGACAGACGCAACGAGACAAGAAAAATCACCATTCAAGACATGTTTGCCTTAGACGAAGATCAATGGAACTTTATTGCTGATCAGCCTGTTAGTATTCCACCTGGTGAGTACTCACTTCAGATAGCTCTTGATTACATTATGTTGATAAAATCTATTCAAATTACTTTATTTTCAATGTTTTTGTTGCAATTTTGCTTCCCATGTTGCAAAACTGAAAGACATGTTTTCACAATCTTCATACGAAATGCAAATGTCTTGTCATTGACCCTAATAAATGTGTTATCTCAATTCATTCAACTATTCCAGGGGAAGTGCAGTTCTATTTAACCTACAAAGGAAAGAAAGAATACAAAAATCTCGAAATTGAATTTCGCTGGGGAGAAAATGAAGCCGATCCAGATGAAAACATGAGAAAGCTAACGACAGATTCAAAGAAAATTACGCAAATTTCTCACACGTATTCGAAAAGTGGAGAGTTCACAGCAAATGCAATTATTCATACGAAGAAATCAACGATATCTTTAAACACTCCGGTAAGAATTGAATAAAACTACTTTGTTTTGAAAAATATATCCAAAAATATATCCAATGTTCTTACTCACTGTTGTAGGTTACTGTGACAGAAACTGTTACGCGGGAAGAACAAATAAAGCTAGAAGTCACTCCTTATTTTGACAGATACCATGATCAAACCTACAAACAAGGTTATGGACATCACAAGCGCAACTTTCCAGCTAACTATACAATCAAACTTGATATTGTTTCAAAAGGTTACTGCAGTACTCGTTTACAAAATAATCTAACGCAAAGTCTTTATTTTTCAAAAACTGAATGGTTTTTTTTTTTATTAAAAACTATCATGTTATTTAATTCTATTTGACAATTTCGTTATAGGTAATATTACAAAAATCTACGTCGATTGGGGAATAGACAAAGATTACCAAGAATACAATTTAGACGATCCAAAACTTCATCTATATAGTGAGGTAAGTACAGTACAGTAATTAATTGTAATGTTAGGCCAATAACAAACTTTGGGTCAAATGACATTGCGTGGTACTCATACTCTATTAGCCAGTTCCTAATGAATGACCATTGGGATGACCCTAATAACTCTTGAAACTCTTGGAATTCACTGCTTGTTAGGGGATAACAGGCAAGCTTATATCAAGAAGAGCTTGATATTTCTTGCTGATTCCAGTCCAATGCCATGCGATCGTCGACCTTGTCTTCCATCGCAGGGCAATCCGGTCGACACGTTTGCTACTGGCCTTAGAGGCTTATGAATCGATTTTTTTATGAATGATCTGATCACATGATCTGAAAAAACTTATAATTATACTGTAAACAAAAGATCTTTGATTTCTGCAGGAGGTTTTTCATTTGCAAAAACCGTACATGTAAATTAAGGGCCTGGTGTATAAGGGTGTTAAGTAACATTTTTGTCAAAAATAACTTGGAAGCATTTTTGAGAGTGTTAGGGTGCAATTGTATGTTCCAAACGCATAATTTGGAGCAACACAACAGTATGTGTAAAGATATTAGTTCAAAAAGTGTGAAATGATCCGTTCTTGAACTTGCAAGACAAGTTCAGATCTTTACACGCATTTTCCTCGAACTTGTAAAAAACATCCTTTTACAAGTTCGAGAAAAGTGGCGAGATTATTCAATCACTTGTGCGTCACTGAAATTCATAATAGCGAACTTTTCTTGCATACTCGTATAACAAACATCTCGGAGACTTGCCCTCAAAGCATATTAGCAAAACTGCGTATAAAAAACTCACATAATCGAGAACGTCTTGTATTCTGTAAGAACAAGTTTATGATTTGCTCATAATGACTAAAATCTATTCATAGGTAGGCGATTACTTGGTCAATGCATATGGAACAACCGCAGATGGTCAGAAAAGTAGAATGAACCATCTGACCCTTATCATCCAACAAGGCCTAGACGGCTTGAGTGATTTTGACATCATCACTGATGCAAACCAAACTAAATCCATTCAGGTGAGTGACCTGAAAGCCTAGAAATTAGAAGATGTTATTATATTGATGTTATTATATTGATAGAAGATGTTATTAATTAGAAGATGTTAAGATGCTATGTTGTGTCTCACAACATAGCGTACCAAACAGTAACATATTCCATACTTATTTTGTCCTCAGATCGACTATGATGATTTGTCGAAATGTGCCTTTGTTGATTTTGGTGACGGCTCCCAACCAAGAAAATATGGACCCAAAGATGTGTGTGACGCCCAATACCCGGATGCTGAATACATGGGCGAAGTGGATGAAGTTCCGTTTATTGTCAACCATACATACACCCAGAGAGACTATTATACCATGAAATTGATAACTTTCAATGAAAAACAAACAGACCCAGAACAAAGCTTGTTCTTTTTAGTGAATGATTTCCAATACACTCCCGTACCGTCGGTTATAATAAGAGTTAACTCTACCGATTTCCGTAAACCCATCAAATTCAGATCTGGAGACGGGAGAAAGTTAGAGACCATTGCCTACCTTCCACATCTTAATCGTTCTACATATCAATTCAAGTTAGTAGCCTATGGTTTTTAAGATTATATTTGGGTATTCTTCGTTTAACACAGTTTCAGAAGTCATATTTTCGATTATTGCAGTATTTTTGTTGATACTACAGGGTGTTTACGATAAATGTACCACTTTTTAAACAGGTATTTCGATCGACTTAAATACATAAACAATGATGTACTACTTTTGAAACAGATCGACTCAATAGATAAACAAAATGATTTACCTATGTGTATATCAATAGCATAACAATGGAATAATTACTATCACATAATCTGCTGAAAGCGTCCACCATCCTGCAAAATATACTGCAAAAGTGCGGAAATCAGCACTGCATACAGCATTTAAGTGAAGCCCCATGCTGCGCCGTGAACTTAAGTGGTCTCACGTGAGTTAAAGAAAAAGTTGGAAAAACGCAGCAACTGTTGTACAGTTAAAGCTGTTCAAAGCCATAACGACGTCATCTGCAAAAAGCTCCTAAATTTTATGCACTGTTCGAGTGCAAATATACCGTACCACCATAGTCACGAAGTTATACCCAACTGAAGAGTGGTACATTTACAGTATCGCAAACATTTTATATTACGTGATTGTTTTTAAAAAAATATTTTTATGACTACTACTAAGTCACACTAAAAATTAATGGCAAAAGTTGGATAAACATTTTTTCACAAGTAATGAACACTTTCTTACAGCGCCAGTTGGAGTATTCTGAAAGTAGATCCTGAAACAGGAGAAGAATCGCCTGTCGAAGATCCTGAAGCGTTCTCAGACTTCAGCAAACCTTTCCTTACCCACTGTCCAGGAATTAGTCGAAACAAAACCTTTCTTTTCATACAACCAGCATGTTTAAAATATGGCGTGTACAAAATCTATTATTTTTACAATGCTACAGGTATAGTGACTCGTCAAATAAAATGTTTTTTGAACTGAAGCAATTCAGTTAAAGCTTACTAAAACTTCTTTTTTTTTTCCACTGCAGTCATAGAAATGACGCAAGATTATCCCATCCTTTGTTATACTTATACTTATGTGGAATCCATCAAATCAGACCTCAACCCGGGAATTATTCCTAATAATTATTATGAAATAACCAGAACCTTTGGAGATTCTGTCACATTTTCCGTTCCCGACAGTTCAGTGGATCCAGATGATCCAGAAAATAAAGTAAATGCCAACGTCACATACAGGAAAGACTCGATTTATGCGATTTTTCGTATGTGTGAGAAACTTTTGCCATGTGCTATTATTCGATTCTGTGCAGTGGAGCACAAATGCCTGACACTCTTACACCTGTTAATTTCTATAATAGAATGTTTACGACAAGTTTGACATGCATTTCTGAAGTTTTCCGTTGTAGCTTTTCCATTTTATGAGAATCTTGATACGTAATTTTTTTTTTAAGAATAATTTTGGAACAACCTAAACTTCGCATAAGTTGAGGTTTATCTGTGTTAGAAATAATTTTAAAAAGTTATACAGTCACCTGTATAACTTTTTTTTATTATAATTCAGCTAAATTACAATATACTATAACCTCTCAATATGTATGGGTAATCTGTAAAATGTTTCAGAATTTCACGGTGAAATGGAATTGCCGAAAGCTGACTGCAGAACACACGGAATCTTTAGAAGTTATTGGAGCGAATGCTGAAAAATATCTGATGGCTGGAAAACAAGATTGTTTCACAAACGACGAACTTAGTAAGTATCTTAAAATATTAATGATAGATGTTACATATGCACTACTTTATAATATATTATATTAAATATTGTATTTTGCTATACTAAATCTTATATGTACACTATATGCAGATATGTACACTATAGAACAGTTATTCTATGCACTAAATACTTAACGTCAATTCAGTGGCAATAGATGAAGAAACTTTATACTGATCATACAGATTCTACAATTAACAAGACTATACCAATTTCCAACAAGAATCTTGTTTCTTCTAGTTGACACTGCAACTGAAGTTTGGGAAGTCAATACTAGCAGTCTAGTAGCAAATGACCAATATTACCTTATCATAGGCATTGTGTCTAAAGATACACGGAATGGAATCGCAGTTGTCATTTTGAATGTTGTTTCTCATCCAGTCCCAGTCCTGCATTTAGAGTAACACTTATCGCCATTTCTTCAACCTAATTTGATATTTGACATACAGGTAAACTTCAATTTTTGCAAAGGTTATGTTGTGCGAAAACATGAGTATCAAAAGTCTAATACAGGGTAAGTCAGAAATACGGCTACATGCTTAAAATAAATGCAGTATGTTACTGTGCATTACAAAGGAAAATGGTAGATGATATATGTAACTATCGAATAGAGAAAACTCTAAGTTTTCTATAAAATGGAAAACTTACTGGAAACAACTCTAGTTTATGAACCAGTATTTGAGACACAAGTGGCGTAAACATTATAAAAGATAAACAGTAGGTCTTCAGTGATTTGTGCATCCCTGTAGAAAATAGTATAAAAGCGAAATTTTCTCTCATAAAACCAGCGTCTTGGAGAATGTTTCTCGTCGCATAATAACGAAATCGCAAAAATTGAAGGCTGCCCTAGCCTATGGATTTGTGTTAACAATTGTTGTAATATCTGCGTATCTAGATGCAGTCTGCCAGCTCTGTGCCAACCTATTCCACAAGGCTTTGCAGTGAATCCGGGTCTACGTTTATCACTAAGGGTAACGTGTGTTGAAAACTGCATGGAAACTTACGACTATCGTTGGCAAGTTATAAAGTATCAACAACTTGAAGATGTCTTTGGAACTATAATGACCGAAGCTAAACGCTATATTATTGGCAAGAAAACAAGGTTCCATATCTAAAACACTGTAATGCCAAATTCTCTTATTCTAAACCTACTTTATTTCATCATTCACAGGTGAAGGAGAACAACTTGTTGCATTAAGTGTGGACTTCTTCACAGAATATAAAAACGTACAAGTTTTATCTCTTTTGGCTACTGCTGTCAGTACAAAAACTAACAAAACTGCGGCCACAATAGCATTGAAATTTGTCATCAACCAACCTCCTGTCGATGGTCGGTGCGAGATATCTGTAGCAAGAACAAAAGCACTCGTTGAACAATACCAGGTAGAATGCTATGACTGGAAAGATCCCGAAAACCACGGAATCAGCTATTACAAAGTCTACAGTATGTCTAATCTGCTTAGAATTTAAGGGGTTATGTCACAATATGTACAGTATGTCCAACATCATCGCAAGTCATTTTTTTTTACGTCAGTATGTTTGTACCACGTAATCGAACAGCTTCGTGACTGGTTAAAGCCAAGAGACAAGATCAAGCAACCAATCACGAAGCTGTAGGATCACGTGATATAGCCATACTGGAATCGGAGACTGTTGAGATGATGTTGGGAAGTCATGAGTGAATCTGTTTACCCCATTTAAGGTTTGATTTGTCTAAAAACCTACAATTATACATAAACTTTTATGCAAATCTTAGGCATTGATGACAAGAATAATAAAAACATTCTCACAACAACCAAAGATAGCTGGATTGTTCTGATTCTAAGACCTGGCCAACTGTCTTTATATGCAGACGTGGTTGATTTCTTAGGTGCTTATAACACAACCACAATAGCTGAAAATATCATTGTAAGTGACGTTCCAGTTCAAAAATCATTGAACAGTATTACTATAATATGATACACTGTGGTGATTATCCGTTATGAAAAATATATTTATCACATTCTATAAAAAATTGCTTTACGACTTGTTTGCTAGGTTCAAGACATAAACCAGCAGGATTTCGATGACTATGCACTCAACAACCAGTTAGACTACATAAGGTGCACTGGAAATCAGTTCTTGTATATGCAATCAATGCAGGCCCTGGGTGTCTCAGCTGAACAATTATTTGGAAGAGGCAGTAAGTATTCATTATTACTACAGAGACTAACACATTTTTTGTATAAACTACAAATTTTTTAAAACATTTTATAGTTAATCAAGCCACTGATCCAGAACACGAGGCTGAACTGTCACGAGTAAGTACGAGTAACTTAAAATTAATCATGATGATCTAGATAAATAACAATAAAAAATAAGGAGTATTTATTAGCTATAGTTTTGTTTTTTTGTAATCAAACTATAGATTATGACCGACAGTGTGAAACGTTTGGACGAAATTAACGTCAATTCCTTTGACGATGCTGAACTGATGGCGACCACAGTCGCATCTGTAGTAGGAGATGGAACATTCTTAGACAGAGATGGAAAAGTAATGATCATTTTTTGTCACGTAATGTTCTCGTTTAGCGTGATTTGTTTTGACAGAAATTTGTGTTCATTGGAGTATAGTTTTACACCGATTATCTTTTTTGGTCTCTGCAGACTATTTGATCCAAATTTTCTCTCATAAACACAAATTGGAACAATGAAATTGCATCACAATGAAATTGCATCACAATAAAATGGCATCACAATAAAAATAGCATAGCGTGTCATAGATGCCATGCTATATGGCTTCAACACAACGATGCCGTATCGATTTGATGTAATTAACATCAGTCGAATTTCATGACTTTTATGACACAGATCAGCTAGCACTAGAAACAATATCCAGAAAATACTCAACTACTTAACAATCAACTACAACTACTTATAAGTGCAACAAATCACAACAAATACTAAATCAGAAAGAGTCGAAATTTATAAAGCCAGATGACCTGTAGTTTATTATTCTTGCCAGCTGATGACTCTTCAATAACACGAGCCGCCATTTTCAAACAATACTCCTCAACTGAATGCATTTCTCAAAAACATAGCTATCGCGTTAAAACGAGGACTACCTGTACTTTTACATCTCTATTGATGTTTTGTATTTTGATCGTTTCATTCTTATTTTTAAATAGAACAGCACCTTAAACATTCTTAATAACATCTACAACAAGATAAACGTTGTCAACAACACTATAACCTTTCTGACGCCTGTTCAAGCATCTAACCTATATACCCACACATTTGCTGCTCTTGGTGCAGTTTCCAAGGTGACCATTCTTCTTTTTTTGCAAAACTACATTTGAAGCACTCGGAATTAAAAGTTGAGACAGAGATTTTCTTCAATACGTTCACAGCGACTTAACAATTTTTATTTCTAAGTGCCTCATTTGTTATATGCAATATGTTATCCTAAATTTGTTTTCTTGTTTCAATTCAGAGTATAAGCAAAACTGTCATCTACAAAGATATATCACCAAATGACATGAAAAATGCTGATAATCTAGAATACGACACAAGCATCGACATAGATGATCGTATGTATTCTAAAACTTTATTTTACTAGTGACTAACTCAATGTATTGTTTCTAGAATATAAGCTACAGTGTGCATAAACAAAAAAAAATGCAATATATAAATTTGCATACCGTATATAAGCTGCACATGTCAATGTTTATCATGGCGTTTGAACACTATGTATTCACAAAGTATCAATAATTACACCTGTGTGCCTAATTTATACTGTGCTTGGGGCAGTACATGATTTTGTTGGAAAGATACTACTAAAACTTTTTATCATTATTTTCGTACTTAATATTTTGTGAGATATATTGTCTAGTAAACCTACTATAGTGCAAGTTACTACGTTAGTTTATAACTGCAAGCTACTGTATCAAATATATAATAGCATGTGAAAGAAATCAAATTTGACATCAATTTTCAATTTTCCTTTAGCAAACTTTGCTGTAGCTACGTCTATAGAAGGTGCAAGAGCACGATCAGTAACAGAAGATGCTCAAGCTCAGGTGAAAATCAAAGTAAACATCATGGAAGAAAATGAAACCAAATTAAACTTAAAATATATGTTATTTTTTTAGAGCAAACCGCAAACAGAAGTAATGAACCAAATCGTTAAAGATGCTGTGAGATCTGTGATACAAAATTTTGTTCCTGGTGAAGCCCCTTTGCTCATCAACACTCCAAATAACGTTTCAGCTTACTTCAGAAGGCAAATAAAATAGCATTCATACATATAAGCTTATTTGTTTTAGTTAGTTTGTAGCTTTCACATTCTAGAATAAGCATAGACCTGCTGAGTACAAATTTTTCAACACACCAGTCTAAGAACATAGCTAAATCACAAGTTATGTCAGAAACTAAGTGATCACAATGTATGAGTCGTGTGATTAAACTTGTACTACAATCTGTCCATGCTCATTCTAGATTTGAGACGTTTTGCAAAGAGTTTTGTTTTATAATTTATTTTCACCAGATTATTGTTTGTACTATACAACAGATAGCATGCTGAATAATTAACTTCGCTTTTGTTTAACAGTGCCAGAGGATTCGATAGTCAAAATATGTCGGAAGAGGTTGGCGGAGCCACGTTTCAGCTACCCAATTTTTGTGACATAATTAAGAATGATACAAAAAATTGTGATGATACAGCACCCTTTGGACTGAGCGTATGTACCTTTACATATTATTTATATTTAACTTTGCCTAAATCTTAGGCAAAGTGCTAACCAGCACTAAATCTTATTGTGCGACAATGAACTATTCCGTACACGTGTATGTATAGTATAGCAATTAAAATACAACGTTAGCCTAAAACTTGAGTCAGTCAACATATTTAAAAACCCATTTTTTAATTTCATTTTGATTCAGCTCATTACATGGCCTACTCTAACTAATGTCTATTCGAAAACTGTCTTCAACCTGGCGAAAAATAGCAAAGTAGTTGAACTTGAGCTGTTCTCTGGAAATCTAAACAGTGACACTGCTCTCAGTGTTGAAAACACGTCTGTTCCTATAAGGATAACGATACCTCACAATCCAATAGATAATAACAGTGCTCCTTCAGGTAGGATACCCGAATTGCTTGTTATATTTTTTTTAATAGAATTTTGTCATCATATCTGAAATAACTCTGTCATTCTTCGACAGCAAATGAGTCCACAGTGGTTCCCAAAATGAAATGGTTCGAAGACATGATGTACCATCAAGTCCATGTTAAGAAAAAAGAATCCTCCCTGAACTTTCGCTTATCTACTGATGCCTGGGAACCACTTTATGTTGTATTCATAAAGTATAAGATCAAACCAACGTTGGAAGAATACGAAGAAAAATGGTTGGTCAATCTTTCCAAGAGCACCGAAGAAGAAAAACATACCTTTCGAGTGTTTATGCCCATTGAAAAAATTAAGAACAGAATAGGATTCTTTTATTTGGGAGTCACTCAGCTTGCAGAAAATGTCACTGATACACAAGACATAACACAAAACACCACCATCATCAAATCAATGATCAATCGCAATTGGACAGACACTTATACTATGATGACTTTAACGTCTAGTTGTTGGCATTTTAGTGAGTTTTACAAAGCTTGGAAAACCGACGGATGCCGGGTATGTAATTATTACTCGGGGCATATAAATAATCACTCAATCAATATTCAGTCTATGTGCTTGTAAATGAAAAAAAAATGATGTCTTTTTAGGTAGCGGAAGCATCACTGATGAAAACAGAATGTGACTGTACACATTTAACCCCGTTCGGAAGCGGATTAGTGGTACCGCCAAATCCGATCGATTTCACCTATGTGTTCGCTCATGCCAACTTTGAAGATAATTTAACCATTTACATCACCATCATCATAACTCTAGCATTCTTCCTAATGTTCTTGATTTGGGCCAGATATAAAGACAAAAAAGATCTCGAAAAGGTAACAATGTCAATATTAACTGATCAACACATACTGTGTATTAGTTTGTGTTTGTTTTTTTTTTAAATTTATAAGTTTATCAATGATTTCAATATTTTATGCAGCTTGGAGCATTACCATTGCCTGACAACAACCCTAACGACAAGTATTTGTATGAAATCCTAGTATTCACTAGCGATGTCAAAGGAGCTAGCTGTGAATCAAAGGTACTTACAACACCAAAATGCTACATTTTGGTATTAAATATGCAGTACGCTTATTGCTGAATTGTTAAATCCATACGTTTAACATAAAGCAAATGACAACTAAAAATGGTGGAACTTATTGATACTACTGTACTTTAAAAGACACCACATATATCAAATTGTACAGTATACGTGTGACTGAAGGTTTACTCCGTTTCATTTCTTTTGCAGATAAGCTTTATTGTGACTGGTGACAAAGAGGAAGGAGAAGTTCGAACATTCGGATGTCCACCAAGAAAATCATTCAGACGAAATGGAGTAGACATTTTTGTAATGTCGGTCCCAAGGTATAGGATAAGTGCAAAATCAAAAATTCATCACTAAATATAAAACATCCTTCACTTCATTATAAATTTAAAAATGTTCAGGCCACTAGGTCAACTTCAGTTATTACGAATTTGGCATGACAATTCAGGCAAAGACGATTTTGCTTCTTGGTCTCTTAACTACATCATCTTCCACGACGTTCAAACTGGAGAAAAATTTGAATTTATCGCAGGTTGCTGGTTAGCCCTTGAGAAAGAGGATGGCCTGGTATAGTTATATACACCTAAATTATTTAACTTGTACTTTATGGAATAGATATATTACTTAGTTTGTTTGTTTTTTAATCTTATTTTAGATTGATCGAAGTTTTGCAGTCGCTGACAAAGAACAACTTACAGAGTTTGGCCATCTGTTCACCACCACATCTCGAAAGAACTTGACAGATGGTCACTTGTGGTTTTCCGTATTCTTTAGACCCCCGAGAAGTCGTTTCACTCGATGCCAAAGAGTGTGTTGCTGTGCAGCTGTGCTGTTTTTGTCTATGCTCGTAAATGCTATGTGGTATGGAACAGTTCCAGAAAAATCAAGTTCTGGAATGAAGTTTGGTCCTTTCCAGATGAGCCCTGAACAGGTCTAGCCCTCAATTACATAGAATCACATAGAACAAAATCAAAGAATACCCATCCACAGAACTACAGAACTGAATAATTTCAAGCATCTCATCTCTTTCAGCTCGCTATTGGATTCTTCTCTAATCTCATCATTTTCCCTCCAAGTTTTCTTATCGTCTTCATTTTCCGCAAAGCTAAGCCAAGGAAACTAAGACCATCTCGTGTCAATGAAGCCCTCAGAATCCAAGGTATATTGTATATTGTTTGCAAATTAAATAAGATAATCACCTGTCTGCATTAATGCCATACTATTTTATGCATTAATGTCATACCAATGCCACCTTAACAGAAAAAGACAATGTCTATGGGCAAGGAACTTCTCGATCGACGGCAAAGGATACTGGAGCCAAAAGCAAAATTTTGAATAAATTAGCCAATCCACTGAAATACAAACGAAAGAAGAAATTCACTTTGCCTTGGTGGTTTGTCATCATTGGGTGGATCCTATGCGTTGCTTGTATTGGACTTTCGATATTTTTCTTGTGGGCCTACGGTATTCAGTTTGGTAATGACAAAACCAAAAAATGGATCACTTCTCTTATCATATCCTTCTTCGCATCTATTTTCCTGACTCAACCCATCAAAGTAAATTTTTAACCTCAATATTAATAGATTAGGCATTCAGACTCGTATTACATACAAGATATACTTTTTTCCAAGGTATTTCTATTGGCCATGCTCTTCTCGTCAATGTGTAAAAAAGTTGAAACAGACGAAGACGATGCTGATGAAGATGAAGAAGACCCCCATTTAAACCCAGACGAACAGTGGATCGATAACAACGGTACGTTGGTGCATTATAGAATTAATATTAATCATCAATATTTAACTGATGTTTCCACGCAGATCCCACCAAACCAAAGAAAACAGCTTACAAGACGCGCAATCAAGAACATGTTGAAAAAGCAAAGCGAGAACGCATCAAAGAAGTTAAAACTTCCAATATCCTCAAAGAAATATTTGGATATCTCTTTTACCTGTGGATTCTTGCAATTGTTGGTTTTGGAATGGTCGATCCCAATGGGATTAGGATGTATAAGACTCTTATGAGAGGATTTGTGAGACTGGAATATGACGACGGTTTTTTGAAAGTAAGTAATTTTTTTTTAACTATTTCTACACACATAACATTGTGAAAGTTAAAACGTTCATTTACAGATAAAAACCATAAACGATTATTGGAGATGGGCCGAAGAAGTTATGGTTCCCAGTCTTCGAGCAGGAAGAAACTATAGAGGAGATCCTCCATATCAGTTGAAAGGGTTTTTGAACGACAAAGTTAATAGAATCATGGGTTACGGTATCATGAGGCAGATTAGATTACAACCAGGTAATACTAACCCGCTCAATGTAACCAAATCGTCTTAATGTAGATGATATAATTTAAGGCTCTTTATAGGCGAATGCACTCCTCCAAGAGTTGCAAGAGAATTTTTCAACTGCACTGGAGTTCACACAAAAATACTAGATGAAGACCATTCACATTATGGATTAGACTGGACAGAAAAGTCCAAAGAAGCAGTCACTAGAGTAGAAAAGTGAGAAACAATTCAATTAACCTTAAAAATACAAATTTCTAAATAAAATGTCTAAAACCCATTTTGTACTTCAAACTTATTCAATCAATTTTATAGATTCCAACTGTTTTTCTGACATCATACACACGTCTGGGCGTGCTTTTGGTCAAACAACGAAACACAACAAAAGCACTGGAACGCGTCGGAATGTGTGCATAATGTCAGAAATCCAGTTGAAATTAATGGAATTTGATTGAAAAAGTTTGACGTGTGAAATGGGATTTGAGGTGAATTACTACTTAATATAAAAGGCCAGATTTATGGATGTAAAACTATGCTTATACGCATGCGTGTGAAAACGCTCTTGTGAAAACGCTGGACGAATCCATTATTGATTCGCTTTGAGCGTTCGCTCCTGATGAATTTAAGCGTTCGCAAAGCGAAAGCTCAAAGCTGACAAACGCTTTGAGCGCTATAGAGCACTTTTGAACGCTTTGAGCGCTATATTCAGTAAATTGGAACATATGTTTCAATAAACTAGCGCCCGTGCTTTTGCACGGGGTAACCTCTAGTTATTCAATGGTCATGTAGTGCAATAAATTGAATTGAATTGAATATTATGAAGAGGGTATGGTTTTGTAGATGTAATATTTTATCATTTCTATATATTGCATTGTATCTCTAGTACCTTTGTAATGGTAGCTACAGTATGTTTGTTTGCCTGTGAGATAGTAATGGTAATTTTATGTTTGAAAACTGAACGTGCTTACAGAGCCTTTTCTTACACCTCTGCTGAAGAATTACACGGCTTTCCAATAGTTGGCAATTTAGACATTTATGAAGCAGGAGGATTCGTGTATGCAATGGACGGCAGTCGTGATGAAGTTGTAAATGATTTCCACGAGTTAAAAAAGAATGATTGGATAGACAAATATACTACAGCCGTAATTGTAGAATTTTCGGTTTACAACGCTCAGGTACCGGCATAAATATCATATCAGAAAAATTAATGTTCACAAAGTCACAATACTGAAAATTAATTTTTCACGTTTCAGGTGAATTTGTTTGGTGTCGTTTGCCTCATTGTTGAATTCGGCTCGGGCGGGAGTATATTCCCAGACTACAACATCGAAGCCATTCAACTACTACAGTACGAAGGCAATTCTGGAATGTTCATTTTCATCTGCCAAATAATCTTTGTTATTTGCACGCTGTATTTCACCTTGAGTCAGCTGAGAAAAATATGCAAATTAGGGTGTCAATATTTTAAACAACCCGGTTATGTTCTCGACTGGCTCATCATCATTTTGTCGTACACGGACATCACGTTTTTCGTATTACGATCCATCGAAGTTCGGCACATTCTGGACTTTTTCAACGAAACCAAATATAACAGATACGTCAACCTGCAAATTAGCCAATATTTTAACGGTTGGTTTTGTTCCATTTTAGCATTCATTATATTCCTCAGCATCTTGAAATTTATGCGTCTCCTGAGATTCAACAAAAGAATGTCCATGTTGGCAGACACTCTTCAGCAATGCGCTAACGATCTCAAAGGCTTCGGTTTGGTGGTCTTCATCTTTTACATGTCATATGCGCAAGCATTTTTCTTACTATTTTTCAAGTATTCTTATGAGTATAGCACTTGGCTAGAAACAGTCATTTCGCTCATCGCAGTTTCCCTCAACCACTATGAATACGAAGATTTTGAAACATCCTCCATTGGTCCCATCGTGTTCTTCAGTTTTACATTCATGATGACCTTCTTTATGATCAACATTTTCCTCACACTCGTCATCAGATCGTTTGAATCAATCAAACACGATTTGTCCAATAAGCCTAACGAATACGAAATCATGCACTTTATCATGTCGCGATTGAGAGGTTTGGTGGGTAAAAATTCAAAACGTCGACCCACCAATTTAGCACCATCATTTGAAATCGAGGATGATACTCAAACAACCTCAGAATTTCCGCAAAAAGTTGATCGCTTACTGCAACACATCAATAGTGTCTATTTTGAAGGAAGATTGGATCTTCGATCCAAAGAAATGTGGTATCGAGGAGGAAAGCAGTTCAATCACACGCCGTATGGAGAACGAGAAGCAGGACATATTTTCAATTCTGACACTTAGGTCACCAATCGAAATTGGAAATTGTGTGATCATTAACACAATACCACTATTTGGAAGCCAGTTTGACATGCCTGACATACACGTATATTAAATAACAAGTAATCGGTCCGTCCTATCGACCACAATTTGGCTCACGAAATAAGATTTGGCGCGTCATGACGTCAATTCATCAAACTTGTCAATTAATCACAACTAGTTATTCACGATTATCTAATTTTTTTTTGCAATTTCTTAATTATTATTATTATTGATGAAAAAAATACCAATATAATGTAATCATTTTTCTAGTAAAAAAAAGACTGGTCTGTTTAATTTTTCTGCATTCACTAAATTGTGTGGCACTTGAATGTAAACACCACACTGATTTTAAAAAGCAAATAAAATTGATTTAGCAAATCTAATACGTGTTTTTAAATTAAAAATAATTTAGCACTTTGCCTAGTTTGCGTCATTGGCAACATCACCTATCAATAGTTCTTCTAATTCATTGAAAACATGCACAAATTTCAATAGACTAATCATGAAAAAATATTTTAGAAATAACGACTCATTCTGACCTTTCGAAGATCGATATTTTAGAAAACAAAACATTATTTTCGCACAATAGAAAATTAAAACATGTAAATGAGTAAAGAAAATAATCAATGACAGAACTAGAGAACAAACAAAAGGTTTACCGAACAATGAATCCAATAAGCGTAACTACGAAACAGATATCAACAAATGCAATAAACATTTCCGTTTTAAATGAAAATTCATAGTTATGATTGTTAATATCGGTTAATTCAAAGCTTTGCATAGACCTTGGAGCTAGTCTTACATTGAGAAACCAAACTGGAAGAGCAAAAATGTCCAAATGACAGTACACATTGGACCATGACAAAATATATGGTATGCCAACAAAATATGGAGAAAAAAGTTAAGTATCTATTTATCATAATTATAAAAAAAAAATATTGAATGTTAATTTCACAGATAGTGTTCGCAGCGCTGTTTGGTGTATTTACTACAACAGCGAATAGCGAAGGTACTTCTCTAAAATTAAAATTTGTATCTTTAAGTACAGTTTATACTTGTATTTCCATACATCCAGTTAAATTACCTGTTGTTTTTATAAGACGGCACCTGTTACTGGGATGATTTGGGAAATCCCAAATTTTACTTATCACCTGCCATTGAAATTGGTGCAGAAATCAGTAGCGTACAATGTCAATTGTCCTGTTCTCAATCCACTACGGATCCTGCCAAACCCATACAATATGCTGGTCTGCAGGACTCGGCTACGGGATCAATTTGCATCTGTGCTATAGAAATTGGTACTGTATAAACTCACTTTATGTTTGTAATCTCCCCCCCCCCACTTGATGTTGTTTAAATCTACAAATGCTTTCACAGATGAGACCAGAAAATGTGATGAGAATTGTGACGGCTGCAGTGATACGTCTGTGAAAATCACATACTACGAACTATCAGTGGATTCAGTTACTATCGATAGTGTAACGTACACGAAAGAAACAACCGATGTGAGAAACTGATAATTCAACTGTTCTACAGGCTGGCGCAAAAGTTTCTTCACAATTTTAAATCAAAATATACTTTTCGGAATGAACTTGTTTGGTTTTTGTTTTTTTCTGTGTGGAGAGTGAAGGTACACCCTTGGAAGGTTTTAAAGTGGCAATAATATACGCTTTAAGAAAATATTGAAATCGTTACAATTTACGTGGAAATCAGGAGCTTTGTTGAGACATTTTCAAAAAATATTAAACGTAAGAAATATTCCTTATCTAATCACATCATATTGCAATTATGCAAACAACCCATAAATGTCAACGCAAAAGAGCGCGTCATTTGAACGACATTATATTTCACAAATAAAGCTGAAATAAACTTCTAAGAAATGTACTTTATGTTATTATTTCTAGAATATGTATTAAATTGATTTCTCTTATTTTGTTTTTTTAATTTAAAATTGTGAAAGAATTTTTGCGCCATTCTTTACAGGGTTTTTGCGATAAGTGTACCAATTTTTAAAATATGTCGTTGAATTGACTTAGTATAACCAGTAACGTAACTATGTGTACATGGTAGTGTAAAGTGTGTAAAGGCTTTTCAGCGTGCATAGTTACAACTAACTAATATTGGCCAGTATTCTACTATAAAGCTGATATATAGTAAATACATCATACAATTTTAGGCTTAATACAGTAAATTTAAGCTGGGCTCACCAAAACGTATTTTGTGGTTATACAGTAAGTAATTACAGGGATACTATTATGAAAAATGATAATTTTTGTTGAAATACTGCACAACCATTTCATAGACAATCATTTGGATGTATCTCCCTCTGACGATGTCACCCCGTTAGTAACGCTACTGGTTTTACAAGCCAAGTAGCAAATTCATTATTTCAAATTTCCATAATTTTGACGCTATCATAACAAAACAAAAATCAATGAACTGATTCGCAATGACTTTTGTTGGGTTTGTACAGCATTATTCACAACAAGTGACATTCAAAGTGGAGCCTGAATTGAAAGATCCAATTAAATACTATTTTGACCTCGGCGACGATGATGAATTGGCATCAAAATTTCCCTTAGACAAGGCTAAATATGAATATTTTGTTTCTGGCGATTATCTTGTAACAGTGGAAGCAGTCCATCCAGCAACACAAGAGGTAATGCTCAAATCAAAAATTTTTCCTTCAGTTTCAATTTCATAAACGCACCATTCTACAAGCCTTAATCAAACTATGCTGAAACTTGTGTCGATTAATTTTACTAGTCAGCGATGGCTTATGAAACCGTTTCAATCTATCAAGACCTTTCTAAAGACTTCATTTTGGACTGTCCTGAACAGTCAAGAACTGAAGAAAAAATAACCTGTAACTTCCAAATTGACCGGGGTCTCGATATGACCATGGTGTACACTATTTCTAGTAAAGATGGAACCCCAGAAGAAGTGGAAGAACTTATACCAGGTACTGTAATCTTATGTCAGTATTAAGTCATTTAGAAACAATTAGAATTTGAATGCCAAGATTTCTGAACACCTTCAATTTGTTTTTGTATGACCTATCAACTGTGACACCTGGACATTATGGCATAAAAACCCATTGACGATCCATATCACAAATAATTCATAAAACAATATTTTAGACCCAGTTATCTTCACTGCCGGTCCAGGAATACCTCAAGTCCAAAACTTTTCTGCTGTTCCCTTTGGCGATTCCAAAATCATTATGATCGACTCGATCGTTTCGCAAACTGGAATTATACGCGGATTTCAGATTTATGGTGTCACGGAAGGCGAAATTGAATTAGTTGTAAGTGAACAACTTTATACATTAAATTGTAAAAAAAAAAATTTACATTCATTTTTTTTTATTTATTATATTTATTTTATTCTGTTCTAGATTCTAAAATCGGATACTTCTAGCGAGTATTGTCCCGTGAATGAGGCTTGTACAGATAAGCCATTTCACACATCTCCTACACTTAGTGTGGATCCATCGAAGCAGAAACAATCTCTATTTACAACAGTCGATGAAGTCAACAAAATCAAAGAAGGATATCAATACATTTCACTATCAGACACAAAACCTATTTCCGTATCACCAGGAATGATCTTAGCTTATTCACCAAAATCTGGCCATATTGCATCCAGGTAAACCAACCGGAAGAATTTAACGCTATTGCATGACAACAATCTCATATTCGTTCATAAAGTTCAAAGAAGATCACATACTTCATTGTTCTAGCATTGTATGCTATTTTTGTACTCTTTATATTAGTTTCACCTGTGAGTGAATGAGTCAGTTTGTGAGAAAGATGAGATTTTAAACATATACTGCCATTTAACAGGTGTTCATGAGAATATACTAAATACTGAATACTGTACAGTCCAATCTGCCAAAAAACGCATAAAAAAATTGCATAAGTCATTCGCATAATTAAAAACCGCATAAGCTCAATGTAAAAAAAAAATCGGATATTAATTTAAATAATAGGAAATTGAATATAAATAAATAAATAAATCGAAAAAATTGCATTAAAAAAATGGAATAACTCAAAAACTCGAACAAATCAAATATAGAATTACTCAACGATCGAATACATTTAAGTTTACATAACTCGGAAATTCGCATTACGCATAAATCAAAAGATGCAAAAATTTAAAAAAAATGAAATTACTATTTGAAACTCGCATAAATTGAATACGAATATCGAATTATTAAAAAATTACATAAATTTCAATCCGCATAAATCGAAACTTGCAAAAATAAAAACTGGATTTGTTTTGCATTATGCATGTACGTACATATCTATCTGTATATGACAGTACAGTATATGAAAAGCGTGCTTAAAAAAGCATTTTTAATGCATGTGTTTCATTTTTATTCACTAAAGAGACGCTTCAGACTCCGAATTGGCCGACTTCGAAACTGACAATTATGAAAAACTTGGAACTTCAACGAAACGACGACATCTAATCCGCGCTATTATCCACCAACCTCTAAACTTGACCATAGAAAAAGAATTCACGGAACCTTCCATCTATGACATTTCTGTGAAAATCAAATCATCTTTAACACCTGACAGGCTTCTTTCCAAAGAAAAAAAAGTCCAGATTTGGATACCAGTACAAGGTATTCATTGAATACTTCAAAACTAAAAGTCGTATCTTCACTTGATTCACAATTTATTACGATTTAATACGATTTATTTTTAGGCATTGATCTAAATGCTAGCCATGCATTTCAAGCCATCAACACACCCGTCAAATTCGTTGGCGTGGTTGAAAACGGAAGTGACATAAACATCATCTGGCTGTTCGAAAATATCCGAAACGGTGAAACACAAATGAAAAATGATACAAAAAGTGGTAATGCAAAGCAAACTTCATTCCATATCTGAACCTACAACAGACTGTGGTAGCGCAATATAGCAGTACACATTTTTGTTCTAGGAAAAGCATCCGGTCAATCTTTCGATATCGAACATTCATTCTCAACTGTTGGCAACCACACGGTTACTTTATTCGTTAACAACTCGTACAGTGATACGCTGAACAAATCAGTCACAGTCGAAATCGAACAACTACTAGTGAAAGAAGAATGGGAATTTACATCTGATTCTCCACAATTCTATCCACCAGGTGATTAAAATGCAAATCAACTTTGGAAACAATACTAATCTTCAGCCTCACTAATCTAACAACATCACTGGTTGTTAGTGGATTAGTTATGTTTATTAAAAATCAAACTCCTGTGATCAGGAAATCACTTATTCCTGATTCTGATTACAATGATTTGAGATTTGAGGTTGTCAAAGGTACGTGGCCTTGTGGTTAAGATAGGTTTCCACCTTTAGTGCGAGAGATCTTGGGTTCACCTCCTACTCGTTCCATGTGGATTCAGTTTGCAATCTGACACTATGAACGCAAGTTTTCTCGGGGTTCTCCTGTCACCTTTTGTTTTATAAAATCCCAACTCGTCACCAGCATGATGTTCACCTCATCTTTATTTCTAAATTTCTAAAACCAATCGTTTTGTGGGCCATGTGACAAAATTTAATGATAGTCAGTGTGGAACTCCAAATAAAAACCTACCCTTGAGGTTGTCAACCTAAATCTTAAAACTCTTATCTTACAACAACATTCGCATTATTAGAAGCACAATATAGCATGAATATTAAAGATAACCAGTTGTTAATGTTATGCTTCAACTGTAAATGGATGATAAAAATGGGCTTTTGAAGAAAGATTCAGTCAGTATTAAAAAATCAAATTTCTTCAAGTCTTTGCTACACATACAGTAGTAGTATTCAGCTTTAATGGTTTAATTTTTCTTATCAAGGCTCCACAAAGTTTGAACTGAAATACAAGGGAAAAGCATTCAATAGTACAGTTTCTGCCAAACTGGATTTCGGAGACGGTTCAGCAGTGGAAGAGAAGACATTTGAAGAATTTTCCAAAGACCAGATTTTTGAATTCAAACATGACTATCCAAATCCTGAAAATTTTACTGTCACATTGGAGTTATCGAACAGGTTGTCTAACATTTCAATGACAATAAAAGTAAGTTGAACCCTGTCAAACTGTCCAATGGGTTTGTCAAAGTGAAACAAAATGTCCAACCGAAATAAAACATTTTCAAATAGGTGAGGGTGATACTTAAAATCGACTTGAAGAAAATCAAAATATTATATTTTGAAAAACCAGGAACTGATTATCGGGAAGGATTCGGATCAGATCATCAACTTTTCCCGGTCAATTCCAATGTTAAAATTGAAATAGAAAAAAACGCCGGTATGTAGAATACTATTTTTGAATGTCTCTATTTGTACTCTCCAGGTATCATATACTCATTTTTTCGTTTAGCTGTTGTTCACAAATATTTCATTGACTGGGGCAACAACGAATTGACACAACATCCCAACAAAGACAACACTGCTACCAGAACATTCGACAAGGTATTTCTTGCCATACAGTAGACTATAAAATAAATATAATGAGTGTATGCAAAGGAACGAAGAATCACAAAAATAATATCACATATTATACTTTATAAATGTATAATATGTCATGGTACTTCAATTGAAGGACCTGGTGTAAAAAAGTGATAAGTAACATAGTCGAGGAAAACGCGTTTAAAGATCTGAACTTACCTTGTTGTCTATGGGCTACTTCACACTTCTTGCACTAATAGCTTTGCACATATTATTGTTTTGCTCATAATTATGCATTAAGAAGGTAGAATTGCACCTAACACATTCGAAATGCTTTTAGGTCATTTTACAAAAAATGATACGTAACACCCTTTTACACCAGGTCCTTCAATTATTATAGGAATCAAATGAACACAGTGATGAAATTGCTATCATGTCATTTTTGGCGTTATCAAAAAATGGGGGAGGGGCATTTAAAGAGTTACAGGCTACAACCCGGGAAGAAAATAAATGGAGACAGTATTAAAATTTCTAACTTGTTCCGGATTATATGTGGTGTTGAGTGGTTCCTTGGCATTAAAGTGTTGTTACTGTGCTAAACTTGAGCACTTAGAAACACATTTTACCGACGCAAAAAGATGCATTCTTGTTTGTTTTTTAAGGCAGGAGAGTTCACCATTACGGTCTATGGAGCCAATGACTTTGAAAAGCAAAGCAACAAGGTCACTCTTGATATCAAAATTCGTGAACTGCTTAACAGTGTTCTCGTCAAAGAAGACCCTAAAATAGTCGACGCTCACCAAGAAAAAATCTTCAGAGTGAGAAATCTTTCATTGTTCGAAAAGTCTTCAATTTATGCAAATTTTTATAGATGAGATTTTGCTAATATAAGAGAAGCAAAAACTTCTCGGATGCTTGTTACAGTATAGGCGAAAAAATTTCACTAATATGCGATTTTGTGTAATGTTGCACGAGACTAGAAAGTTTGACTGCTGCAGTTCGACCACTTCGTAAGAATTTCTATACAAAGTGAATATTCCTAATTATCAGACGTGACAGAGAGCTTGTAATAATAAAGTATAGTCCGAAAATACTTCCGTAATAAAATACAACAAAATTCGATGAAGTTTTGGTAACAACTTACATTGTTCCAATATTAATAATCATTATACCCACTGGAAACAAACCAACACGTTACATTTCACATTGAGAATAACTTACATAGCGTTTAATTTTTGTAATTTTGTTGTTTTTTGTTGCGAAAATATTTTTGGCTTGTAATCTAAGACGTCTCATCACATGCCCTTTATCATCTCTAAAAGATAGGATTAGTTATTCTGAATCACCACGCATATGTGGTTTTCGTATCTTTTGCATAAATTGAGGAACACCTGTAATGCTTCTTAATGATATCCTTTCTACCTAACCATTCTATTACCAACTTACAGGTTAACTTTATCAATCCGTATACATGCGTTTTCATCGACTATGATGATGATACATTTGAAAGATATGGTGACGAGGATCTCTGCAAATCGGATAAATATCCTACAGGCACTTATATAAAGAAGCTTCCTGACAAACCGCCGTTAATAATTACTCACACATACAAGGAGAGAAAATATTTCACGTTGAAAAAGATAGCATTCAACGATTTCGATTCGAACAAAGAGGAAATTCGTTTTGTCGTCAACAATTTTCCTTATGCACACAAACCAATTGTGTATATTCGGATCAACTCGACGCTCGTCCAAGAGCCTCTTAAGTACAGATGTTCGGACGGTTACAAAATAGAAACCAATGCAATTTTACCAGACGATTTTGTTGCTTCATTTGACGTAGAGTAAGTGAGGAACACAATTTAAAGCAAAACACTGTCGTTATAAAGTTTTTGTGCAGTTGTAAAGTTCATAACTTCCATACATTATAATATTCATCCAGTTCATACATTATAAATTGTAAAGAAAAGACTTAAAAAATGTAATTTAATGAGAATCGTTTGAAAATGCTGCAGAATTGAAAGGCTAGACACAGCAAGGGCTAGGACCAGCTCCACTTTTTTAAATTTTACAGTATCGAATTGAAAAAAAACAAACTATTTTCAACAGAAAAATATGTAGACAAAAATTCAAATAAACAATTTAGATATATGTACAGACCACTTTAATACATTTTTGGCCAAAAATACTTTACTGGTATTATATTCATTTTTACAGTAAAGAAAAATGTGAAATGAAGCTGTCTGTTGTTTGTTCTAAAATCAGTACACAACAAATAATAAAGAGCTCCGGACAGCTGTGGAACTAACTTTTGATTTATGCACCTAACAGTGACTGTCAGTGCTATCTATGATAATATCTCGGCATCTGAGCGTCAGATTGGTTTCTTTCACTAAACGACGCAAAGTCTCGAAACAATTATATCCTTTATAATGAAAAGAACAACAGATACTTACCTTACGTTACTGACTGGGTAGCTTTCACTTTTACACACAAAAACGACGTTACGCCTCTTAACTATAGAAAAAAATAAAAAAGCTACTGGAAAGAGGTTTGAAATAGCTGAAAATAGCTTCCTACACCAAAACCACACTGAACTAGTTTTAAAAAGTTTGCTCTCCAATTACCCACAATTCCCATTTTTAACCACAAAGATATTCCTTTGAAACCTCACATTCCACAATTGTGCCTCTCCTTTCATACAACTCATACATCCTGCATAACTTAATCACCAAAGATCTAGCAAACATTCATCCATAACTCATTTTTTTATCCTTTTTCAACTTGAAAAAGCCTCTAATTAAGAGGCGAAACGTCGTTTTTGTTTGTGAAGGATAAAGCTATCCAGTCAGTAACTTAAGGTAAGAAGCTTTTTAATTTTTTCATTATGTGGTTAAGGGATTGTACTAAAAATTATATCCTTTAAAAAAAATTTTCGACAAAAAGTGGAGCTGACCGTTTACTGCTCCAAGCCCTTCAATTATACTTTATTCCTGAACTAATAAGTTTGGAACTTAGGTGACTTATAGAGCCTAATCCGACAACACATGAAGTAATTTTTCTGACGTAAATGCAAAACACTGGTGGTTCATCGTGTCTCTTTGTGCTTTAACCAATCACTAAGTAGTCTGGTCATGTGGTACAGAAAATGATTGTTCCAATAATGTCGGACAGACATGACTAGTCGTAATAATGGTTTATGAGTATTTTTATGGCACATATTAAGACTGTCTATTCAACAAAATATCGCTATTTAGATAATTTTTAGACCGGGTTAACTGTTGTAATCCAAGGTATTACTGAAAAATCAACTGCAAGACGTAAGTATGAACCTTGATAGGTTCATATCAAGGAACCCTAGAATAAATGTTATAAATCCTTTAACTTAATCTTTTCAATCTATAATTTTTTTTTTATGAATTGACTTTATAATGTATAAACTGAAAGTTATGAAAATTTAAAACTGCACAAGGAATTTATAATGACCATGTGTTTCAGAAACTAACTGAAAAATTGACTCCTTAGTTTATTTAATTAACTTAACTAATTTTTAATATTTAGTGTTAACTGGACTATGAGTCGCGTAGACCCCAATACAGGAGACATAATCGACCCCAAGGAGAATTTAATTGATCCTAAGAAATTTCCTTCTTGGAACAAAACTGCGTTATTTCTGCTTCCAAGACTTATAAAATATGGGGTGTACAAAATTGTCTACCGTTTCTACATTGCCAGTAAGTTTTTTTAGTTATCTACCAATTCAGAAAAGTAAGATGCTAAATGTGCCATTAATGCCAACAGCGCAAGGAATGAATCGTGAGTACCCTGTTTTCACATCCGATTACACCTTCATCGAAGTCATCAAAACTGAAATCAGCCCTAGTCTGATTGAAGGAAATTTATTTGAGATAACCAAAGGATGGAATCAAAATATTGTCTTAAAACCAAAACAACTGTCTGTTGATCCTGATGATTTGGAAAGCAAAGTACGTATCAAACTTTTGAGTAATCTCTGTCACTGATTTTGATAGCTCTAACGTGGAAGCAACCTTTTCTCTTCTAACGTAAAATTAAATTTATTTCATTTATACATCACTGCTTACTGTACTACTATAACAGATAACCAGTAAAATTTCCTCCATTTCTTTCAAAATTATCTCACTGAAAAATGGAGATAATCTTGAAAAACTTAGTAATCTTGACTTAATTGAAGAGCCTGGCAAAAAAAAGTGTTAAGTTACATTTTTGTAAAAAATTACCTAAAAGTATTTCTTTTAATGTGTTAGGAGCAATTCTAGCTTCCTAACGCATAATTTTAAACAAAACAATATTTTTAAAACTATTAGTGCAAAAAAATGTGAAGTAGCCTTTTTACACCAGACCTTTCAATTGGTTAACTAGTAAATTCGGTGATGTTAACTTCTTTTTGCAGGGAAATAACTAAAAAATGCACTAATTTATTGGTTACTTGATGTAATTCAATAAAAATGAATTTTCACTTAAAGTTATGTTAATTGTTGCATCAATTAGTAATTTTGAAAGCACGTGGCAAATATCACATTTATGCGTTACTGAACTAATCAAAAACAAAAAAATTAAGCATAACTTTTGTTCATTTGAAATTTTAGGATTTCAAAATTACATGGCATTGCAGCAGACTAACGGATAAAAGTTCTATAGCGCATGAACTGGAAAAAGTTTTGAACGTTCCAGAACCTTCGGCTGTCAAGCCAGATAAAGATGAAGGAGGATGTTTTGGCGATGGGCCGGGTAATAAAGTAGCACCAGTGAATATTTATATTTCAAAACCTACACGATTGGTCTCCACATTAAAATGTTCTTTGTTTTTTTCAATTTTCTCACAGGCATAGTGGAAATAAAAGATGACGTCTGGGAACTAGAGATGAAAGTATTCTACAAGTACGATGTCAGTTATTTGATAGAAGCCGTAGTTGAAAAAGACACAAGACGTTCAACGGCTCAACTTGTAGTGCATGTAATAGAAAAAGATATGTTCGAAGCAAACATTTTGTAAGTTATAGTTTTGGTTTTTTGTGCAAATTTGTTTTGTATTTGCTTATAACCAGTCTAAATAAGTTGAATTAGCTCTTGAAGAAATTTTAACCCTATTACTATAGTGCAACTCAATTAAACAAAAATTTTATGGCAAAGACTTAAAAATCAGATTTGATGGGTGTCTTGCTGCTAAAAAATAAGACGCCTATAAATAAAATTCATCAAGTTGGTTTACTTTCATCACTCTGTTTGAAAATTAAACAATTTAATAATTTCAACTCAATATTTGTTTGTAGTTGCTCGGTGGCTGCAGCTTGTCCACCAGTCAAAAAAGGATTTTCTATCAACCCATCAAGCAGACAAGGTCTGAAAACTGTATGTGAGGACTGCCCTGACGACTGCGTATACAAATGGCAAATCAAACAACTCACCGAGCCTAATGACCATTTAGAATGGCACGAGTCACCAAAGGCACCAGTTCATATAATAGGTACAAGTAACATTCGTCTCACTACTTAGACCCACACTGCATCATTTACATTAAATGTGCATCAAACTGACTTTTAAAAACAAATCAATACAGTTGAGCCTCATAGTACGGGTTTAACTGGTAAAGGTACAACCCTCGCTATGAGAAAAATCCGCCGTACAATATAAATTGCAAATTGCCCTATGAAGTGCTTAATTGGTGTGAAGTTACACTCTTGACAAACTTTTTATAGTAAAATAAAATGTTTTGAAAAAGTACACAGTGGATGTAAATATTACAATATATTACAATTCTCTTACTTACAACCAGTCGCACGTTTCCGTATAATCTCTCTTTACTTTTAACAGCGAGGCGCAGTAACGTCTCAAGGGTTGGTGTTACCCAGTGCGATAATTCATGGTGTCATCCCCACCCCTCTTGGTGTCAACCCTTGATCGGTTGCTATATAAGTGTTATTCGAAGCGCCTTATGCTAATGTGCATGCGCGTCACAAGGTTCAACACGCGTAACATCCTTTAGGTGGCACCAAATATTTCTGCTAGAATGTCATTAAAGAAGTCAGTGAGAAATATAGTCTACTGCATCACGTTATTCAATCACCAATTTATCATAGAGTGAATTTTGTTTCTAAAGTAAACAATATAGCTTTTCTGTATAACACAACAAATAGCATCGTAGTGTTTTCCTGCCAAGCCATGCTCCATGCTACAGCTTTTGAAGGTTTTCCAGCATAGCACTGCGCATACATAAGTCACAGCACGAATACTAATTCCAGTACTAAATATGAAATACATAGAATTTTACAGCATAAGATTTTAGCCTTGTGTAGGTATATTGATACAGTACATTTAAGCTGGACGTATAAAGAATGTGTTTGTGGTTATAACTACAGGGATGGTTTTATAAAAATATAATTTTTTGCTGAAACACTGCACAAACATTATACAGACAGTCATTTGGTGTTACCGCCTCTGATAGTGTCACCCGGTGGGGTTCACACCCTCTAGTAATATCACTAGTGAGATTTTTCTTTTTTTTTTTCCTTTACTTTGAGAGTATAGTTTTCTATTATTTAGTTCACTAATTTATCAAATGACGTAGAAAATATTATAGAAATACAATCATTACAAGAGTTTATGCCAGTTATCTACAAGAGATGTTTTTGTGCATCATTTAGAAATGATAGTTGTCCAAATTTTGCCCCCCTTTGGATGAAAATCAATTTTACTCCAGAAACGATTTGTTGTGTAAAATATCGTTGCAGGAGTAGCTCGTGGCTTGGCTGTATCCAAATGCTTTATAATTTATTAACACTTCTACTACTAACTCAAATAACTTTTACCAAGTATAACTAGGGGGGGGGGTATACAGTTCATCCTGTTCCTGCTCCGTTTTCCATCTATTTTTGCTGTGATAAGCATTTTACATTTCTGGCTTTCGCAGGAGATGGAAAACCATTTATTGCAGTGATGACAACATTTTTCGAGGCTCATCCCGATATTGAAATGTTGGCCGTCTCGGTGGAAATATTTCCAGGGACTGAGGATCCCGATCAGCGAATGTTGGCAAGAGCTGCAGTAAAGCTGATAATCAACAAACCCCCGGAAAAGGGCAAATGTGAACTTACAAACACGGGAACCTACGCTTTGCTGGACACTTTCGATGTAGAATGTACCGGATGGGTTGATCCAGAAGGCATTGGAATAGGATCATACGAAATATACAGTGAGGAAAATCAGCATTCGTTAACCATGCAGTATTAAAAGAGTGAATGTCACATCTGTGTGTGTTTTTTTACAGCTGAAGATCAAAACGGTTTTAAAAATATTCTGCTGTCGAGCTCGGATACAACATTTTCTTTACTCCTAAAACCTGGAACACTGAAACTATTCGCCTCCGTAAGAGATATAATGGAAGGAAAAACAACAGTGGAAATTGGTGAAGTAACGGTATGGCTACATTTAATTAACACTAGATTTGAGCCAGGTCAGATACACGCAGGGCCACATTATATTCTCAAAACCCAAGTTTATATTTTCGACGTGAGATTGAATAGGTAAGTATTTGTGGTTTAAGAACGGCACCGACTTCCGTTTAGGGTATGTCATTTGGCCGTCACATGAACTTTATTAAATTGAAAAATGCCTGAACGATGATGAGATGAGGGTGGGTGAAAGTAATAGAACAGGGTTTTATAATGCAGGGAAAAACGGGAGTGCCCCGAGAAAACTTGCCCCCGTAGTGTCAGACCCCAAACTGAACCCACGCGGTTCAAGTGAAAGGCAAACTCACCAACTAGCGTACCGGAGGTAGATGCGCTAATCACTAAGCCACAGCGGGGCCTGAGATTAAATAAATATTAAAAAAACTTTTTTGTTTTGTTTTTTGAGATTAAGTAAAAAGCGATTAAGACTTTCACACACACATACACACAAATATGGTGTGTTTAATCATATAGAGTAGTTACCTGTATGCCCATCAACTAACAATAATGAGGAATCTAGAAATCAATATTAATGGAACGAATTTTACAAACATTTTGATGTAGGCCTACTCTGATTGGGAATCCAATTTTATACACATCTTTATTTACATTCACGTTGTTATAGTTAATCCTGTGTTTATGTCAGTATGATGACGTAAACAACTACACAGTATACTATATAATTGTATACATTAATGTATGGAGAATAACTCACGATACATTATACCAAATTTATACTGTATGTGATAACAAACAACTATACAATCCCTGGTAAAAAGTATTTGATACCACAGAGATGAATTCTGCTCATATATTGTTGTAATTGGTGACCATAAAATTTTGCCAAAAAATTGAATCAATGGGCAGACAGTGTGTTATTTAGACAGCCAAATGGTAGTTCACAAACTCAAGTTAATGAATTCATTTCAGAAATATTATTCTCTAACATAACCATATATTGGAAAAAAGTATTTGCTAGAGCCTTTGGATGGAAAAAGGTTTCTGATAATTCGACGTTTTGCTACTTTAACCATTATTTATGCCAAAACCTCACTGATACAACTTGATATTCTGTTATTATTTGTCAACCAGTACACTAATCACTTAATTAATCACTGAATAGCATGCTAACATGGCGCCTAACCGTGATTTACCAGATGATGTGAAAAACAATAATAAGACTTCTAAAGGATCGAAAAACACTAACTTGAGTGGCAACATTAATTGAACGTCCCCAAAACACAATTTTAACTGTTTGGAATAAATATCTGACTATAAATAATGTAAATAATTGCAAGAGAAATAATAGATCTCGAAAGTCTACAACAAAACAAGATAAACAACTGGTTACAATTTTTCAAGAACACGAGAAAAACCACATCAAAACAAATGAATAACAATAGGAAAAACTTGGAGTAGACGTTTCAGAACTCATTGTGCGAAATAGACTGAAAGAGAAAGCTTATTTATTTAACAAAACCAATTACACTGCTCACTTAAAAGAATTGCCAAGAAAGACTTAATGGGCTAAAAATCACAAACAGTGGACTTTTAATAGACTGGAAAAAAGTAACATTTAACTACAAATTCAGAATTTGTATTGGTAATGGTGATGACAGTGGAGAATTTGTTTGGAGAACCGAGGAAGAAATATTTCATCCTGACCCTTTGGTATTAACTGTGAAATATTTTCAAAATATCATTGTTTGTGGATGCATTTCATCTGCAGGACATGGCAAATTGTGAATTCTTAATGATACCATAAATTCTGCCACATACATAGACATCTTCAACACGTTTATTCTGCCAACTTTGGATGATCAATTTGGCGACTCAAATGATTTC
>JAQIWH010000508.1:0-47567 GCA_034695005.1 Cryptops parisi | reverse complement strand
ACCCCAATTTTCATCATCCACTTTCCCATCATATCCTTTATGTATCTCTCATCATCCTCATCTTCATCATTCTGACTTTTCCGAAAATTTTATTTCGCCGCCAGGGAGCGTGGCTTACGTTTCCAACAACTCCCACGAGAGGCGCTCACATCAACTGGACTTTCCAACAGAAAATCTATGAGATTTGTCTCTCTTGCCTTTTCCAAAAAATAAAATAAAATAAGAGAAGACGACAAAAAAAAAAGACGACAAAAAATAAATAAAAAATCTCTTTTGACCTTTGAAGGTGGATTTTTTTTCTTGTATCCCTTAAGTTTTTTACCCCCCTCTCGTCTTTCAGTTTCACCGACACCCCCACACTGATCCCAGTCTCGTGCCACCGCGTGTAAATAATTCGTTAACTTCATCCCACCCACTCAGTCCTAGTTCTACTTCAGTGTAAAGTGGAACTGAAGAAGAAGAAGAAGAAGAAGAAGAAGAAATATAAAGAGTAGTGATACTCATTTCTTCCATTTTTTAACATCCTACCGAAAATAAAAGTAAAAAATAAAATAAAATAAAAATAAAGTGAAAATAAAGTAAAAATAAATAAAATAAAACAAGATTGTCGCTGCCGACTTACGGAAAAAAATTTGAAGTATACAGGGTGATTCTAATTGTTCAAAAAATTACACGTTCATTGTATATTGAAGATAATACTGTACTTTTTATAGTACTACATCATCCAGTATCGTACTCCTTCTTTGCAACTGTACAAAGTATAGTTAAAACTACACTTTGGAACACTGTACAAGATGTTCTAAATCGATCAGCGCAGAAAAGCTCGAATGAAATTATGTCAAACAATATGTTTATGCGAAAAAACAATATACGCACACACTACACGAGCGTATAACAAATGAAAGTTTAGTGAATAATATCACTCATAAAATATTTGGGTACTTTGGATTAGCTGCCCATCCCGCTTATGACGCTAGCGGCATGGTGTTGCTGTTTTATTTAACCTAAACTAGTCTCTGAAAGTATAGATATTAGCATTTTATGTTTAATACTAAACTAATATCTATACCCATAAAATTAGGTATTAATTGAGGTTAGTTAAAAATAACAACACGCCACTAGCGCCACAAACGGGACGAGCACCTAACCCTAAAGTAATACAATTTCTACAAATATTTTTAGTAAAAATAAAAAAATAAAATTATGTATTATTTAATTTTACAAAATTTGTAACCATCGAAAATGATTTAATTTTCAAAGTAAAGCGAGTTTTGAATCACCCTGTATACAAAATTCACCGTTACGAACAAGTCTCAATCGAGTAATTTTGTATAGTTTACTCATAATACACTAAGTTCAATTGTATTAAAGAATAAAACAAGTACATTGAAAATGCTAGTTAAGCATACTCTTTATATACTGGCATATAGCGTCCGCCATATTAATTATTAATTAATAGCATATGGGCAGTGACGTTCGTGAGACTAAGACGGATCCATAGACGGATCCATTCATCAAAATCCATCGAACCGTTTAGCCTGTAGGAGGGTCTAAAGAATAATGGATATATGGCATATAACGTCTGCCATATTGGTTCTCATTGACTCCAGTGATACTCGATGGACTAAGACGAATCTATAGACACATCATTCATCAAAATCGATCGAGTCGTCATGTTTTTTTATATGTAGATACTCACAAACTCACTCACAAGTGAAGCTAATATAAAAAGTATAAAAATCACTCTGCACTTAAAAAAACATATGTTTTCAATTCTACGAATAATTCAACATAAATGAAAAACAAAACCATAGATTTTTCATTCAAACTAAAATATATTGAAAAAAAAAACACACACCCTACATTAACATAACCCTAACAAACAGTAAACAAAACACTTTTTTCTTGTTTTTTCTATTACTTTTTATATGACTCAACAACTTTTTCAATTGAGCGAAAATATTCTATTTGCAAACGACTCCGAGCAAAGTGACTAAAAAAAATAAAAGAGAAAAAAAATCGTTTTCGATTGGTTTCGATTTTCATGGGAAAAAAAAAGTGAGAAGGGGGGAAAAAAAAGAACTCGCACAACAAAAAGTAAGAAATGGGGGAGAAAATAAAACAAAAAAAAAACAAAACTAGAAAAAGAGGGGAGGGGGAAGAAAGTATATTTTTTCCCCTTGTCATCCTATTTCCTTCTCCTTTACCTCCGATAACATCATTTATTTTGAATAACGGGAGATGATTTACTTGATTTGGATGAACAAGACGAAGACGTTACTTGTCCATTTAGACGTCGAACCCCGAAAACTATTTTTTCCCCTTTTTCTTCTTTTTTTTTGACGGTAATAATTTTTACATACTTCAGTTTCAATTTACATAATGCATAGCCGAATAAAAGAAAATACAGACCCTCCTTTAGATACACACACAAAAAAAAATCTGATTTTTATTTTATTCTATTTTTTCACGAGAGGGAGAAAAACAAAAAAGTGGGTATAAGAGAAAATGTACTTGCGAAATCTTAAACGGCTCCATTTCTTAAGCTGTAAAAAAGTTCTTTATTCCTTTAAAAATGTAAATTGTAAAACGAAATCAGAGAAGAAGAAAATCGTGTATTTAGATTTATCGTCGAATGACACAAAATGGAGTCATGAATAACAAAACCACTAATATTATGTTAAGACGCGATATTCAGTACTGATAAGTTGAGCGATATAATCAACCTCGTAATCTCATTTTCTGTAAAAGGTGATGAAAAATACAGTGGAGTCCGGTTATTATTATCACTTTAAAACAAGTGTATTTTTTATAACAATAAACGGTTGGTAACATTAAGCAATGGATAAAAAACATTAAAAAAATGTGTTGGGACCGACTGATTATGATAACAATAGTCGATTGATAACATAAATCCGTGATGATAATAACCAGATTCCACTGTAAAAGCACATTTTCATAAAGTATATTTTCACTTGAATAAGGTGATCCACGTGTTTGTTAGTTTTTTATTGTTTTGTTTTATTTTTAGTCTATTCAAAACTAGCTGAATGTCCGTCAACAATGACGGGTGCTAGAATGGTTGTGATCCTTATCGTCGTGTTTCTATTGACTCATCAGAAACCTCTTTTTCCGTCACTTAGTAAACCCATTACTAACAACACACAGCAGAAAGGTTGTCATCCTCGTACAGCAGTTGTTTCTATATTACGGTACTTAGTACTAGTAACAACAACCCGCGTTGTTGTTCACACACATACAGACAGAGCTGGAAAAATATATAGAAAACTAAAAATAAATATAAATAAATAAATAAAAAAATCACGTATCACACAAAGTGCTACCGACAAAATAAACAAGCACTAACCGAAAATGTCTACGTTTCGCACATGCATATCAAATAACAATATAAAAAATAAAATATAAAAAATAAATAAAAAAAAAAATAAATTTATTGAACCTTTTGAATTGTCATCTCATCCTATTCCAAGACGACGTTTATCTCGCACCCAAAATCCATTTTATCTCGTCTGCTTTTTTATATGTATATAACTATATGTACTTCCATATATAGTATACTATATACTACGTAATAATAAAAAATTATATATATACATAATTACATATATAGTGTATAGACCCGTATATGACGGATGATTCTAACGATAGATGTCAATTCGCGACGTTGTCAAGGGGTTCTCTACATTTTCAAAAAACCCAATAGCGTCAGGGGGGTAACCCTAGTAGTAGTAGTAGTAGTAGCAGCTGGTAGTAGAGGTTAAGAGGGAAAAGTACCCTCGATTTTTCGTTGGACGTTGACGACTTCTGACACAAGTTTAATGGTGTGAGTAAAATTGATTCCTTCGTGTGGCATTGGCGCCGTCAAAACGGGTCGTAGAAAAAATAGTAGTCGCCATACTACTGCTACTACCAAGGGGATCCCGAGGGACAACTTTCATTTTCAATACCCTCCCAACACGCACAAGGGGCAAAATCGTGCCTGCACACACAAACGATATCGGGAACACACACAAAATTAAAGTTTGAAAAAATATATAAAATAAAAAAATCGTTCAACGACATGGAGTAGATCGATCGTCAATAACAGTTTGGCAACAGTTGCGATTAAAGGGTGAAAAAAAAATAATAATAAGAGACTTCGGTCATCTAATGTCACCTATGGACGACCTTGTCATCCAAGAACTATTCTAAGTCATAACGAAGAAGATGAAGTTAGATCATTCATTGGTATACCTCTTTACGAGAAAATGCGTTAGATTGTAAAAGTTGTGTAATGCTGCTGACGAAAAAATGAGTTATACAGGAAACGGTTCATAGTGATACGCCTGTCTACAGGGTGTGTCAGAACAATTAACTTTCAGGGGCGTCATAGGACATGTAATGAAGCATTTGTATACTCTTTATATTAGCTTCGCTTGTGAGTGAGCTGGAAATTGAATGTATACTGTCGTCTGCAGTCGTTCACTAGAATATAGCCTACTGCAGGGGTCGGCAAGTAATTTTAAGTGGGGTCCGGATACTATTGAAAATGGTTATCGAGGTCCAGAAAAAAACAACTCATAATACTTACTAGTTTTACATTTTTATTTTGACTCATTTAAGAAATTATATAAAACGTCCTATCGTTATATCACGTCCTACATCCCTACAGAATCAGAGAGAATCGTTGCTTATAGTATAGAAACTATAGATATTTGGCGGTCCAAGTTTCGCCCTTCCGCGGTCCGCATACGGACCGCGGTCCGCCTGTTGCCGATCCCTGGCATAATGCAACGGTTTTACAACCGAATTCTTAGTTATCGAATGTTCATGTCGCACTTTATACGAACAAATGCGGATACACTAAATTAGTTAATCAAATACTTACAACAAAATACAAGTGAAAGAAAAGAATATTAATCACATCCACACAAAATAAACGCCTGACAACAGCCAACACCGTCGCAAAGTTAATGGATACACAACTGTCACAACCTATATCAGAGACAGTTGATATACACTTTGCGACATCCGGAAAAGGAAGTGATGCTCAAAGTTGGTGATGCTGATGCACCTCCCTCTAACGTTGTATTATTGTAATATCTGTCTCTGCTCTGCTTGTTGCAACAGTGACGTCGTTGACATTGTGTGTGTTTGAGGTCCATTCACGAGTAGTTTCACTGATGTTTACTAATTAATTCCAACGTGGTAAACTTAAGCTGCTCTCCATATTATTCATAATATACTATGAAACTATTATGAATCTTTGTTTTATTATTTATAATAGATTTAAAGCGAATATAGTGACCGGTTGAACTTACCGTACAGTACCCACTTGTTCTCAACAATCATGTACGAACCAGAAGAAGGTGAGCATTTCTGTTTACGGATGTGGTGAAGATTGACACTTTAACTATAATAGTATATAAATTAAGGAGCTCAATGGATCCCCTTAAAACTGGGTTTTTTTTTAAGGGACTATCGTAAAATATCAACCTCTTGAATAGGGTGACTCTATTTGAAAAATCGGGACACAGTTTTTGACTAAGGGTTGCCACCTGGAAGTCTCAACTAAAGGACATCCAAAAAAATCCATTTTATCTAGTTTTCATGTCATTTTATATATTGTAAGTTTGATCTCTACGGTATTCAGAATATCTCATTTTTTGCAAACAAAAAACGAATCTAAATGGACGGGGATCAGAATGTTTTTTATTGGGTGAGTTACGGTAATTCAGTTGAGGATGCAAAAGTCGAAGTGACACTGAAATAGGATATACACTAAAATTGTAAATATCAAGAAAATTGCAAATAATTTTGGTATTTTCAGTATTTTTTTTTTGAGAAATTGATCCGTTTTTGAAGTAAAGGACGTTTGGTGTCCTTTATCATTTCAGTCAAGGATAAAAGCCAAATTGTTCAAATAGTACGTTGTCCTTTAAAATAAAGGACGGGTGGCAAAATTTGACTATCGGTGATTGGTTAGATATAAACTACGTCTTTAGCTCTGATTATTCAGTTTAGTCCTGGTTAAATATATTATCCAACATTTATATTTATGACTTTATCAAAACACGTATTTCGGTTATTTATGTTGATGTTTTGAGTAAAGCGCTAAATGTTAATGTTAAATAAACCTTTCATTGGAGCTGTCGGAAAAACAGCAATATAGATAGGGATGCTTGATTGACTATGTCTTATTGATTAGGTTTAGCTCTGGTAAAATATATTACCAACATTTAAACGTGAAAACATAACAAAACATGTACTTGGGTTGTTTATTTTTAGTAAAGCACTAAACATTAATAATAAATCAACCTTAAGTGTAAGCTGTCGGAAGAAACTATTTTTGTGCTAGATGCTGAGTTCTTTTGTTTTTGTTGGACATGTTGGAATTGTCATCATGCAGCAGCTCTTTTGTTTTATTTAAGAACCATTTGAAGAAGATGATACCGAAGAAATCACTCCTGATTTGTGGCAGGAAGCTGCCTGGATCGTTATCAGCGCCTACTTTGACGAAAAAGGCCTCGTTCGACAGCAGCTGGATTCGTTTGACGAGTTCATTCAGATGTCAGTTCAGCGAATCGTTGAAGATTCGCCTCAAATCGACCTGGAGGCGGAAGCGCAGTACACTTCAGGAGAAGTGGAACGGCCGGTATAGCGAACTTCTTACCACAAATATAAATTGGGATCCAGATGCTTGGAATTTTAATGGAACCCACATTTTTATTTTTTAGCTCACTAACAAAATTTGTTGTTTTTGTGTAGACACGGTATTTGTTGAAATTCGAACAAATTTATCTATCCAAACCCACTCATTGGGAAAAAGATGGCGCTCCTAGTCCGATGATGCCAAACGAAGCAAGATTACGTAATCTTACGTATGTATTTGAAAGCTTGATTTATTTATTTTGTCGGAGGCCTCCTGACGTACAATTTTTTGGTTTTGCAAGTGGAGCAATTCCTGGACATCTGTGACGTCAACTTCTTGCCAACCAGTTTTTATTGGTTGAGTAAAGAAACCCAGTTGTCTTCAAATTGCTCCAGTGGCGACACCAAAAAATTGTGTCAGGAGACTATCACCTAGTCATTGTGACAAATTTTTAATTGTTAATTCACAACCAATTTTATTGTAGGTATTCGGCTCCCTTATATGTCGACATCACAAAAACAGTGGTCAAAGATGGTGAAGACGCCACCGAAACGCAGCATCAAAAAACATTCATTGGGAAAATTCCCATCATGCTTCGTTCTACATACTGTCTGTTGAACGGACTAACGGATCGTGATTTAACAGAGTTGAATGAATGTCCACTAGATCCTGGCGGCTACTTCATCATCAACGGATCAGAAAAGGTGTAGTACATCTTGCGTAATTTTTTTCATGTTAAGTTTCATAATCATGTTATAATAATTAATTTTTGATTTGTGGATTTTAGGTGTTAATTGCACAAGAGAAAATGGCCACCAATACAGTGTATGTATTTTCGTTGAAAGATTCGAAATTTGCATATAAAGCTGAAATTCGTTCGTGTTTGGAACATTCGTCACGTCCGACAAGTACGTTGTGGGTTAACATGTTAGCAAGAGGAGGACAGGTACTAATTTTGACTTTGCTTTTATTTTAGTATGTTGACAGTTGAACTGGTCGTATAACTATTTAATTACTGTTTTTTTTGTGAAGGGTGTCAAAAAAAGTGCTATTGGACAGCGTATCATTGGCGTTCTACCCTACATTAAACAAGAAATTCCGATCATGGTCGTGTTCAGAGCTCTCGGATTTGTGGCCGATCGAGATATTCTTGAACACATCATTTATGATTTTGATGATCCCGAGATGATGGAAATGGTATTTATCATTTAATTGGGTTGATTTAGAAAGTTACAGGGGTGACCACCATGAGATAGCAACATTTGTAAAGTCGATGTTTTTCATGTTGGGTTATACAAACGTAATTTTTGGTGAAACGGAAGCAGAAACTCCCAAACTTTTATGTGGAAATTTTGTAGCGCATGTCAGAGCCACAAATTGGTTACGTTGAATATTAATTTCGTGTTTAATAAATGTTAATTAGGTGAAGCCTTCGCTCGACGAAGCGTTTGTAATTCAAGAACAGAACGTTGCTCTCAACTTCATCGGCGCACGTGGTGCCCGACCCGGTGTAACTAAAGATAAACGAATCAAATACGCAAAGGAAATTTTGCAGAAGGAAATGTTACCGCACGTTGGTGTGAGCGATTTCTGCGAAACCAAAAAGGCCTATTACTTAGGGTGATTTGTTTTTGTAACAATAGTTTATTATATGTATAATACGCTACTTCACTTTTTTCATTTTTTTAATGTTTGTCGAATTTATTTGAAAATTCTAGGTACATGGTACATCGGTTACTTTTGGCAGCGTTGGGGCGTCGAGAATTGGACGATCGAGATCATTACGGAAACAAGCGATTGGATTTAGCTGGACCTCTCTTGGCGTTTCTCTTCAGAGGGTCAAGAACAAACTTTATTTCATTTTTTCTGTGATTTCACACATTTCATGACAAGAACTCATCTGTGTACGAAATTAAAAATTTTAGGTTGTTTCGGAATCTAACGAAGGAGGTTCGCATGTACGCCCAGAAATTCATCGACAGAGGAAAAGATTTCAACTTGGAACTTGCGATCAAGACACGGATCATCACCGATGGATTGCGATACTCGTTAGCCACGGGCAATTGGGGAGATCAAAAGAAAGCCCATCAAGCTAGGGCAGGTGTATCCCAGGTAAGATCCATGATGGGCAACCTCTGTTTCCACTTTTAAGTTAAATAATGTGACTACGATGTAGTTGATTATTTTTCTTCTTGTTTGTGTACCGACAGGTGTTGAATCGTTTGACTTTTGCGTCTACGCTGTCTCATTTGCGGAGATTGAATTCTCCGATCGGAAGAGAAGGGAAGTTAGCCAAGCCACGTCAATTGCATAATACGCTTTGGGGAATGATATGCCCCGCTGAAACACCCGAGGTAAATTGTTCGCGATGACAATTTTGTGTTTATTCGTTTATTTTTTTATATGATAATGTTTGTATAAATTATTTTTTTTTGATTATATGGATTTGTAGAGCAATGTTTTTGTTCAACCTTTAATGAAGTCTATGTATTTCAGGGTGGTGCTGTAGGTTTAGTGAAAAACCTTGCCCTCATGGCCTACATCTCCGTTGGATCGCAACCGGCTCCAATTTTGGAGTTTTTAGAGGAGTGGAGTATGGAAAATTTGGAAGAAATTGCACCAACCGCTATAGCCGAGTAAGTGCTTACAATTGGCTGCCTATAGTTGTAAACTGATTTCTTAGGATGCGCGACTACAAATGTTTCATGCCTGTATAGAGTTACAATACAGGGTGTTGTTTAAAGGTCTAGTCAAATTTTTTAGCCACAAATGCGATGCATCAAAGCAAAGCCAAAAGTCCGTGTGAACATGGATCCGGAAATGCATGCTCATTTGCATTCCTACAATGATTATGAACACTGACGGATTTATGGGGGTGGTTTAAAGGGTTCGAACTTCTTCCAGAACATGTTTAATTTATTGGAGTGTTTAATGCTGTATGAACGTTTTTGTGACAAAAACAGCTAAATTGTGCATTTTTTGGGATTTCAACACTCAAGCACTCATTTGGAGCTTGATTTGCTATGGAAACAAATGAAATTTTTAGACATGTTTGTTCTGAAATTTTGATTGAATCTCCCCCCCCCCCTAAAAGTTGGTCTTAAATCTGCCACTGATTATGAGACAGTAGCCCTATGCATTTATGATGTTGTAATGTTGTTTTGCAGCGCTACAAAAATTTTTGTCAACGGATGTTGGGTGGGAATCCATCGCGACCCTGAACAACTGATGAATACGTTAAGAAAGCTTCGAAGGCAGATGGACATCATTGTATCAGAGGTAACTATACTTTTTAAACTAATTTTTGTACTTATTTCTATTTTTCAAAAGCTCAGTATTGCTTTAGTTTTGGTTAATTGTATTGTCACTTAAACATTTTGCTTATTTTATGCAAATGTATTGTTTATTTGCGTATTGATATGTAAAAAAATAATTTTAGGTATCAATGATAAGAGATATTAGGGATCGTGAGATTCGAATCTACACCGACGCAGGAAGAATATGTAGGCCGCTACTGATTGTCGAAAATCAGAAAATGTTGCTGAAAAAGCGCCACGTCGATATGCTGAAGGAACGTGAATATAATAACTACAGGTATTTGCATCTTTATATAACTGCAAAATTGACCTATTCATTATGACTATAGAATTGAACTCGAAATTAACACTACTATTTCAGTTGGCAGGATTTGGTTGCCAGCGGTGTCGTCGAATACATCGACACCATGGAAGAAGAAACGATCATGTTGGCGATGACGCCGGACGATTTGCAAGATAAAGGCGTTGGCTATTGTTCAACCTATAGCCACTGCGAAATCCACCCGTCCATGATTTTAGGAGTGTGCGCTTCTATTATCCCGTTTCCCGATCACAATCAGGTATATTTTCTTTTTGATGATGTTGTCGGTATCAAGTTGAGTTACGGAAAACTGGGGTTGGGCTTGATCAAAACGTCACAACTATCAATATATTACAATACTGTGTGCATTGTTTCATAGTTACACAATGTTAATTACAATGGTGTGACTTGATGATTGAAGTTAGATCTACATGGAATTTGATATTGTCTTTCGTTCAATGAAGCTTCTAGTTAAGGTTTAATTTTATTGTTTCGTTTTGCAGTCACCCCGTAACACATATCAAAGTGCTATGGGTAAACAAGCTATGGGTATCTACATCACCAACTTTCACGTCCGGATGGACACCTTGGCTCATGTTTTGTACTATCCACAAAAACCACTAGCTACAACACGTTCTATGGAATATTTGCGTTTCCGAGAACTACCAGCAGGTACTTTACCGATCCTATTTCGGTTTTGCCAACTGTATTCTTTTGCACATGTTAGCAAAATCTATATTTCTTGCCTGTAATATACTTGCATGTATTTCCTTTTTTGTGAATCATTAATATTCAAATTTTGCATGTTGTATTTCTTTTTTAAGGAATCAATGCCATAGTGGCAATTGCATCGTACACAGGGTACAATCAAGAAGATTCAATCATTGTTAATGCGTCTGCTATTGACAGAGGGTTTTTTAGGTATGCATAACTTTATTGTAGAAAAGTTAATACATGATAAAAAATATTTATATTTTATATATCTATTGAATGTAGTTGATGGATATTAATAATGTGGAGATAATTTTTAAAACTTTTATTTTATTCTATTGTAATTCAGGTCTGTTCACTATCGAGCTTATAAAGACTCCGAGTCTAAACGAGTCGGTGATCAAGAAGAACAGTTTGAGAAACCATCCAGAGACACGTGTCAAGGTGATTAGCGAACAGTATTATTCTATTCCAGTTTGATGTTGTTGAAGCTAATTTCACATAAATCAAACAAAATCGTTTCATTTAAGGCATGCGTAATGCCATATACGATAAATTGGACGACGACGGCATCGTCGCTCCTGGAATTCGAGTGTCCGCCGACGACGTCATCATTGGAAAGACCATCACTCTACCTGAAAACGATGACGAAGTATGTGCCAGTAGTCTCTCGTAAAAAACCGTAGTTGTGTTCATTTCATTAATTGTTTGCCTTGTTGAACAGCTGGAAGGTACCACAAGACATTATAAGAAGAGAGATATCAGCACGTTCATCAGACATAGTGAAACAGGAATTGTTGATCAGGTGAATATGAACTCGGCTTGCATAGAAATGTTGGTGATGCAAATGGAAATGCCTTGACAATATCTTATGGTTCAACTTGTACAGGTCATGGTGACGTTAAATGCTGAAGGCTACAAATTCACTAAGATTCGTGTGAGATCCGTACGAATCCCGCAGATTGGCGACAAATTTGCCAGCCGTCACGGGCAAAAGGGTACTTGTGGTATAACATACCGACAAGAGGTGAGAATGCAAAACTCTTTTTTTTGAACAGGTTATTGCGAATTATCATATTAATTTTAAATAACTATTTTTTAATTATTGTATCAATTTTAAATAACTATTTTGTTTTGTTTAACAGGATATGCCATTCACCGCAGAAGGTCTCACACCCGATTTAATCGTCAACCCCCACGCCATTCCATCTCGTATGACAATTGGTCACTTGATCGAATGCCTCCAAAGTAAAGTCTCTGCCAACAAGGGAGAGATTGGTGACGCGACGCCGTTCAACGACACAGTGAACGTGCAGAAAATTTCTAACTTGCTTCAAGAATACGGATATCATCCTCGTGGCAATGAGGTATCGAAACACACACACAAACGCACTTGTGTTATGCAACACAGTTTTTCATTGTTTTCTTTGTCACTGAATGGCGAAATGCTTTTCACAGGTGTTGTACAATGGTCACACTGGGCGCAAGATAAACGCCCAAATGTTTTTAGGACCAACTTACTATCAGCGTCTAAAACACATGGTCGACGATAAGATTCATTCCCGAGCTCGTGGACCTGTTCAAATTTTGGTCCGGCAGCCGATGGAAGGACGTGCACGGTAATCATGATTTTTGTGTTATTTCAATTTATTATGCAACTAGTAAGTAGGCATGGCAGGCTAAGAGGCCGTGAAAGGCTTCCAGAATGATTGGCATTCACCTAAAAATATACCACTTCCAGTGCTGAGTGATTGCTGATGCCTGATTGGCCAATGTCATGGTGTTCTGTGGTCTCGAATTACAACTTAATGGTTTTTTATTGGGTTTTATTCGTTTAGTGATGGAGGTCTTCGGTTTGGAGAAATGGAACGTGATTGTCAAATCTCCCACGGAGCTGCGCAGTTTCTTCGTGAACGCTTGTTCGAAGTTTCGGACCCTTACAGAGTTCACGTTTGCAACTTGTGCGGTTTGATCGCCATTGCTAACCTTCGAACTAATACTTTTGAATGCAAGGGGTGTAAAAACAAAACTCAGGTGAGAGATCTGGCTTTGTGCACGACGTATTTTATGTATTTGCATTTGATGCTGTCTTTGAAATTAATACTTAAAATGTTTTCGTTACCATTTCAGATATCTCAAGTGAAAATGCCGTACGCCTGCAAACTGCTCTTTCAAGAACTCATGTCGATGAACATTGCACCGCGGATGTTGCTGACCTAACTATAATGTTTTCAAAAATGTATTTTTCATCACGTTATATTTATATTTTAAGTTTCGACCAGTGAATTATACCAGTTCATGGAAAAACATTTTTATTTGTCATTCCTACCATCATTAAATATACCGGTGCTTATCAGAAACGTTCATTTATTTCTCTAAAGTGTTCATTTTAAAAATAACAAAAGCGTTTCTTTTTAAATTAATATTTTTTTTTTATTATTACATAGATTTAATTTCATAGATATTTTGATAATAAATATTTTGATATAGTTTATAGTGTAGTTTATAATACTTATTAATTTTAGGCACATTTTGTGATTAATTAAATGTTAGCTGGTAAACTATATAAAGTATTACAAAAAAAAATTAAATTTATATTTTAGACCAACTATTTTGTTTAAAAAATTTTAAAAACAGGATTTTTATGACATTGCTAATTTTGATATTAGCTAATTATTAATTAATTAATTGATATAAAGTACATAATTCCAAAAAAAATGAAAATGGGCAACTAATTTTTTTAAAAAAAACTACTTATAAATAATATTTTGATATAATAAATTGCATTGATAATATAATATATATCATAATGATTTTATTATATAAAAATATAACTACTTTTTTTCACTAATTATTGGTTTTCCTTGATTTAACGTACTTTGGTTGGACTAAACATGGCGCATTCAACGTCGTGTCCAATCCTCCCATTACAATACTAACTTTTTCGTGGCCACTGTTTGCAAACTTGTCAAACTCCAAAATTATCGTCTGGGTAGGAAATGAGCGTCAAGATTTAGAAACTTCTCTGACGGAAGGCGTTACTTATCTGTTTCGTTGTTTGGTTTTCATTTCCCTACGCACTATTATTATTTTCCGGAAGCAATGTAGGCGTTTGTATTAATCCGATTTTGTAAGTTTATAAACGAAAGGCGACGATGGAAGTTGCTGAGCAGTCACAAAATATTAAATACAAGACAATTCGATGTCGTACCATCACTGGTGTGTTGCATTCTCAGAATAAAGGTGCTATCGACTGGTAAGGAACTTTCTTCATCGTTGATGGTGTATTTAATAGTGGATCAATTAATGCTCAATAGTGAGCTGATGGGTTTTATTATTTACTATTACAGGGGATGGCAGTCGTTGGTGGCATATGGATGCCAAACAGTGGTTGTGGTAGTGGAGTCCAAAACTGTCCAAGTTTTACAAACATTGAGTAAACACAGGAATCCGGTGGTCAAAGTAAGCAGACGTAGAAAACGGTGATTTCTGAAATTGGTCGATGTACATTTCACGCGATGAAAATTGGTCGATGTACACTCAAGCAGTCTCCCATCTGCATTCATTCCTCATTCGAATATGCACGAATTATCTTTTCTATCATCTTGTTTTTTTTTTTTTTTTTTGCTATTGGTGGAATTGAAATTCAAAGATGCATAAGCAAGTTGAATCATCATGAGAGTATCATGTTTTGTGGGGTTATTGTCGAGATGATAAAACGTGCGAAAGAACTGTATTTTATGGTTTTCAAAATTTCTCGATTTTTCTCACGTTCCTCCATCATTGGGTAATAATCTTTATGTGCGATGACTTGTCCTTCATAATTGGACCTACCTTGCTGGTTAAGTCATCCACCTCTGATGTTAAGGACAACTGACACGATCGACTTTTACTGCGATTTCACTACGGTTTTGATGCAACCCCATAGCGTGGTGTTTTTCTCGGTTGCAACTAAGATAAATGTCACCGTTGGTGGGTTGCAGATGAAAATCGCATTAAAATCATAGCAAAGTTGATTGTGTCATTTCGCCCTAAGAATTGGTGGGTTCGTCTCTCACTCGTGATGTGGATCAAGTTTGGGAACTGACACTGCGGGGGTGCAGGTTTTCTTAGGATTCGCCTGTTTCGCCCTGCATCATACAACCCTATTCCATCATCGTTCTCACCACATTGTCGTTTCTGGATTTTCTGAGTGAGGGCCAACTTAACGGCAGCCAGTGGATGCCCTTGTTAAACTCCAAGTGATGAACCACGACGAGGCCGTCATCATTCATGTAGTGTTGATGCTACCTATATGTCACAGTATTCAAGCTTGTCTATGACATAGTTGTCATCAGGGGTCGACAAAAATTCAGGAGACCACCTCTTTTTTACAGCTGCCAGCATATATTATCAATATTCAATATTACAAAAATATATAAATCCAGGTGCCAGATAATAATTTTTCAGGCACCCTGTCTCTGCCTACTCCTGGCTGTCATGTGCGTCGACATCGAAGTTTTGATTTCTTATGTTGGCATCATTGTTGCAATTTGCTACACGAAAACATAACTCAGTTTTTAGTCTCCAAGACGATATTCTAGCAATACAGTAATCCCTCAGTTTTCATGGGAGTTCCATCTTGTCGTGGGATATGAGATTTGTATGTAAATTAGATGATCGTTATTGCCAGGTTCATAATTTATTTAATTATTTTGTTTTGTTTTCAGGTAAAGTGGGCAAAAGAAAACTATTATCATGATCTTTCTAACCCTTACTATCCAAAACTTGCATCTGCCGATTCAAATGGAATCGTTATTGTGTGGGACGTCATATACTCCAAACCCATTTGTTCTTTTTCGGATGGAAACAATAAACCCATTCTTGGTATGTCTTTGAGGCTTTTTTTAACTGTTTTCAAATTATTTTTCACTCATTATTTATTTATTTATTTTTCTTTTTCTTTCTTCAACATCATGGCAGACATGGAATGGCTTTCTTTTTGGAGTAGCTTCAACGATTTTCTTGCTGTTTTGCATCCACCCTATTCTTTCATCATATGGAACGCGACCAATGGCAACAAGTTATGGAAAAAGACCTACACGGAAACATTACTATCTTTCTCGTTCGATCCATTTGATCCATCCAATGTTGCATGTGAGTGTTTAATAATGAATGAAAAAAGTTATAACGTGAAAGATTTTATACTTTTTTTTTTATATATATATAGATATATTTTTAATTTTGTTTAATTTGTTATCAGTTCTAGCCCAAGACAGTATTCTTTTCATAGACGACTTTACGCTGAATAAAGTACCTTCCAGTAATGGAAGGAAATTCTACATCTCCAATTCGTCGTCCGTAAGCACAAGCGTTAGCACAAACTCGTCCGGCGCTGGACCCGACACAACCTCCGGATCCGGCTCAACAGATGAAAGGTTATGGAGGTTGAGGCGTCGAGTTCGTCTTCTTGTGAATGCCGATTCCAGGTCTTTAAGCAAGTAGGTTCACATTGTTTCATTTAGTTATTTCTATTATTTTCATTTGTGCGTGTTTCATCGTGTCTATTTTTAATTTGTTCGTGCCATGTGGATTCCGTTGGGGGTTTGACACCACGGTGGCAGATTTTCTTGGTGTTCTTCTGTTTCTTCCTGCATCATAAAATCTGTATTTCCTAATTCAATAAAGTCTGAGAGTCAAATGACATAGCCGTTAGGCCAGTCGGTGCCCTTGTTTAACCTCAAAGTACTTACCTTTGTAATTTATGATGGTATATTGTTTTCGATTAAATAAAAACACATTTGTGTATAAACAAGGTGTTCCTGAAAGGTCCTATTTCAACCATAGATGCTATGCATCAACACTAAAGTAAACAAACCATATAAAATTGGGTCCGTAATTGCTTCTCTTCAGTTGCAAGAATTTTTCAATCCTTGTTTTCTATTTAAAAAAATATATTGAAAGTTATATTTTTCCAGGGAACTGAAAGTTTTGTGGGCCATGTGAATAAATGCAGCTCTCGATTACACGAGCTGTGCAGTAAAATCGACGAGATTCAAACATTGTCTACTCCAGATATAATCGTGCCTACACTATTTTTCACGTGTAACTTTTATTGTGTACAGTTTTTTGAAAAATAATGCTTTTACTAACTCGTGGTTAATTAGAAGAACTGGACAAACCTATCAGTCATTTCAAATGAAAAAAGTTGAAGCAGACAACTAATGAAAATAAAGAAAACCCCATGTTAGTTTTTGCACCCTCCTGATTTTGTGATTCCCCAGTATAGTGTTCATTTCTGTACAATATCTCACATACAATAGCTCCTAAATTTAGCGCCCTAATATTTTGGCGCTCTGAGCAATTGCTCGAGTTGCTCACTCCTAGATCTGGCTCTGCAAATGAGTATGCATTTCTGCAGACCTCTGTTTTATGGACTTTTTGCTTTGTTTTGATGGGTAACATTTGTGTTTAAAATTTGACTAGACCTTTCAGGAACACCAGGTAAAGCAGTTTCAATTTTTTTTTTTGGTCTAAATTTAGGAGCGAAGAGGTTCCAGCAGCGAATGACTGCTTAGGTTTAGCCTATCATAAAGCTACACGGCATCATTTGTTGCTGTCATATGCCAAGGAAATTTTAATTGTAGATTTGGAGATCAACCAGGTTTGTTAACTTTCAATGACTGAGGTTTGAAAATAAACTTTTGGTTTTTATTACATTTATGATGTTTTCTTTTTGTTTCATTGCATTACAGACAGTGGGAATAATTTCCATGGACAGAAATGGGAGTCCATTCAATCACATCATTCCATGTCAGCAGTGGGATGCTCTTTATTGTCTTCACGAAAATGGCAGTGTGTCTTTGCGTTGCAGGAAGAGGTTGAACCAAACAGTGTCGTCCACTTCGTGCGAGCTGCAGAATAGCTTTTTGAATACTCAGGGTACGTATTGAAACATTTTAGAAAACAAGATACGTCAGTGCAAAAGGAAACATTTCTAGCAAAAGTTTAGTTAACTTGGAGTGCATTTTTGTTTTTAGGGGACTATTTACCAGAAGCATACTATGAAGTGGGTTATGAAATGAGGAGCATTTCTGATTCCATGCGTTTAACGAAGCACGTCAGATTGATGGGAATGTCCGTGTGCCCGGTGACGGAAAGAATGGCAACGGTCATTCTTAGTGATGGGCGTTTATTGTTTCTAGATTTACAAGCTCAGACAGATAAGGTAGGAAGCCGTGTTTGATTTCTGAATAAATCGATTTATTTTTTTGTGCATGCTATTAATATTCCATAGTTTGAGCATGTTTCATGCACAGGTTGTTGGTTAACATGATTCATGTAAAACAATACCAGTTTAATATAATTAATCTTTTGGGAAAAGTCTTGGCACGATGTGATTGGTTGATTTTATTTATATGGATTTCATTAACCTTGTTTCATTGACATTTTATTATCGATTTGCTGAACTTGACAATTTAATTTTTTTGATTTCTGTTTGTTTTTCACCCTCACAATGTCAGGACCCTCCATTTTAATAGAAACAATAATTGTTTGGTGTTTTTTGTATTCAATAACCATATTAACATTTTCAATAAAAATAATTATTGGGTTGACGCAAACTCAATGGCCACTTTTTATAAATTAGAAAGCTTATCAAAAACGGTGTTCAATTTTGCATCAACCCAATAGTTTAGCTCCTCACTTGATTGTCCAATGTCATGCCTCTCACCCGATAGGCCAATGTCATGCCTCTCACCTGATTGGCCAATATTTGCTTACTGTGGTTGCTATGCCGACATGATGCTTCATTCAGTCTGGCTGTTATAAAGTAGGATGGGCTTATAATCTTGATTATAGAGGTCACCAATTTAATAAAGCCATGATATTAATAATTCATTTTGGAATCGAGTTTACAATCTAATTTATTGACAATGTGGCAGAATGTTGATTAGTTAATCTACATAGTGTCGATTAGTTAATCTTTCACATGACCGGTTATTCGGCAAGCATTTATTGGGTGCCATCTGGCTGTCTACGCACAATGCCACATTTTAACAATCTTGTGATTCCAGTCGGCCTTACCTAATATTTATTTCACTATTGTCATTACTAATGTATATACTATTGATACTATCGATACTGCATATTGAATTTTTCTAAGAAATACAATTTCTTCAAGTAAAACATTCCCTCCATTTATTTTCAAAATTTGGTATTGATTTTAACCCTTTGAGCAGCGAGTTAAAAATATATTGTATGGATGATATGATAAATAAACATTACTGCTCAAAAGGTTCATGATACTCCCAATCTTCAATATCGATTGTGAGTGATTGGTGTTGTTGCTAAAATTCAGTGACAATGCAGACTAAAATTGCACTTGTGTCATAATTTCAAAACAGATCTAACAACACAATTCTTGTAACACTGTTTTGGAGACTAATTCACAGAAGATTCTGTTTTTTGTTTTTTTTCAAATTACTTTGCTTTACAGGCAACTCTCGGTTTTATGTACAATTTTTGTCCCAAGGTGTTTGTTACACACATCTTGCTTTTATGATATCTATTGTATACTTTAGCAGTATTGACGGATTTACGGGGGTGGTTTAGGGTGTTCAAACCCCTCCCAGATGTTTAGTTCATTGACGTGTTTAATGCTGTTTGGTTGTTTTCATGAGAAAAACGGTTAAATTGTGCATTGTTGGGAGTTTAAACACTCAAAACATTCATTTGAACCTTGATTTGCCACGTGAACAACGTAATTTTTAAACATATTTGTCATGAAAATTCATCCTTCAAGTCTATTCTAAATCTGCCACTGGTTAGCAGCCATTTTTCAAGCATTAAAATCATGTAGTAGACATCGAATGGGCAATACAATACGTTTTGTTGTAATTTACTGTTTGTAATTTACATCACAGTATGTAACATGAATTAAAATAAGGAAAACGTCTAAACTATTGCCATGCATTTGTTGTAGCAAATGTTCATAAATGGAACATTGCTAAACCCGAGAGCTACCTGTAATCATTGTTCGGTTCAGAGTTTTGACCAATCCTAACAAAACAAAAGTCTAAACAAAGTACACTGTATATATTTGTGTTTCAGAATGTTGGTTTACAAGATTCGTCGATTACAATAGTATCCGATCATTTTAATGGAGATAGCAAGCACCCTGCTAAAATCAAAGTTGATTGCATTCCGAAAGTATCGTTACCCGATCTGTTTAACGATGCAGCAGTAACCGAATGTTTGATACCTCCCTCCAAGGTGATGGTGATTCTGTTGTTCATAAACCGTGCATGACATAAGCTTCTTCCAATCGAGCATGAATCTCTTTTCGATGGTATCGATTCAAGACTTTTTGAGCGAATACGAAACACTGTATGTAGCGTTTTTTGTTCAAACCATGTCATCGTGTTTTTCAGGAGGATGAAAGTTCTAGCCCTTTATATAAATTGCTCTTGACCGGCCTGCTCATAAACATTGCACCGCCTCCCTTTGTGATTCGCATGTGTCCGCCATTAACAGTGAAGAACTGGAGCAATTACAACCCTTGGCTTGCCATTGGTAATTCACTTTTGTTTTTTTTCTAACATCATGACTAGTTTTTTTGGTATAATAATGTTTGCATGCGTCGAATATAGTTTCATCTAAGTTATGTTGCATCACCAGAAGGAGCTTGCACGTTGAATTGAAAGAAATTTTTTTTCACAATAACTACAAAGGTTCCATTTTTATTTTTAGGTACTGTTCACGGAACTATCCAGGTAGTTTGCATGGCTTCAGGAATGGTGCAAAAAGAACTAAGTCTTCATACGTGTCCTGTTCGGTGAGCACATTTCTTGTTCCTGCAATCGAGTTCACTCGCATTTAAATAAGGTTTATTTTGTTTTCAAGTTCAGTATTTTGGGTGACATATTACTTAGTAATTAACTATTAGTAATTAAGGTATCAACATGTGTTAAATAAATTCAGTGTGTACTTTAGTTATTTTAATTAGTATTGATAAATGATAATTTACTACTTTGTGTTTCAGAGGTATTGAGTGGGCTAGTCTTCACAGTATTTTAACTTTTGCATACCCCAACGTCGGTAGTGGTACCGTACTCGTTCGCAATGAATTGATTTTATCAAATGTTTTAACTGGTAAATCGTTTGTATACCGCTTTTTGATATTTAGTTTTCACTGTGCTAGTATGGTAAAGAAAGATTAGTTGTCTGTGCAATTTCTAATATTATAATGATTTTTTGTTTTTCTAGGAAAAAGTAAATTTCTTCGATTGGATAAAGGAGATGAATCCCCCATAGAAATGGTTAGGATTTCTCATCACAAGTACGTAAAACATGTTTCTCGACACAGCTTTCGCCGAAAAACAAATTGCCATCTAATCACAAAGAAATAGGTCATTTTGTCATTGAAGGCCTCTTGACACATGCGATGTTTGGTGTGGCAAGTGGAGCAATTTATTATGGACTATTGTGACCTCAGTTTTCCCAGCTAATGAAAACTGTTGGCAAGAAGCTGACGTTAGTGGTCCACAAATTGCTCCACTTGCTACACCAAAAAATTGCGTGCATCATTTTGTTATTATAAAACGTATAACTCTATAAATGCTTTTTTAATATAGGCAATATTTCATTGTGGCATTCAAAGATGAACCATTTGAACTGTGGGATCTGCAAAGGTTACTGCTCCTGAGAACGATGCCCAAAAAATTTCCTATTGTTACAGCATTGGTAAGAATCCTACTTGTGAACGTAATATTTATTATATAGGGTGATTCTCTTGCTAGGAAAGTTGAACATTCTTCAACAGCTTTGCTGGGTTTCTTAGCGAACGAATCACCCTGTGCGATTTTTATGAAAACATACTGTGAAAATCTAAATTTTAATGATTTCTTAAAACTATAACATGTCATATGAGGTATTACAGTGAAATCCAGTTATTGTAATCACTGATAATGTTATGAATCGGCTATTATTATCAGTCGGTCCCAAGACACTGTTCGATGTTTCATATCCATCGTTTAATATTAGCAGCCGGCTGTTGCTATCAAAAAGCGCCGGTCCCAAAGTGATCACAATAACAGGATTACACTGTATTATGTTTAAAAGGTGGTAAATCTGGTTCCTAGCACCAATTAACTGAATCGTACCATTGTAGTGAGACACAGTGGTTGTTTACGCACGAATGAAGTTTCAGTGTTGAATAAAATCAAATTGTGAAATTTGTGAAAATAGCCGTGAAACTGGTTTTATGTTTATGGTTTTTCTAGGAATGGTCTCCGATTTGTAGCATCAAAAAGAAATCGGGAAGCATTGAGAAAGGGATAGAGAAAATTTGTGATGTCACACCTTCGACGGAATTTTCTCCAACGTTCCCGGAAGTCAGGTCAGTTAAAAGATTTTTGTTACATCATTATCTTTTAGTTCATCGTAGATTATAGGCATTAATTTCTAGAATTGAGGAGTTGGGTGGGAAATCGGCGTAGATCCGCTCACGTCGTTATTCTTTAAAATGCGTCTTTTGAATTGTTTTAAACCAGTCTAGAGCATAAAGACATCGGGTTGCCTGTCAATCGGCACTTGCAGACTTTTCGGAGCAAGAACTGACTAATTGTAGATCTGAAATTTTTTGTGATTTCTTTCTTTTTGTTGCTTCACTTCCTGGTTGTTTCACTCGCTGGCTTCCGAAAACAATGGAAAAGATACCGATATTTGGAATAACGGCGTAATTACATTTTTAGATCAGTATGTAACTTGAATCCTGTCAACTTAAGTTAACAGATTTTTTTTTGCAAAACCTGGTCATTTTCCTTCTATAAACATATTATTTATACAAGATTATTTTTAATCTTAAATTTGAAGGTGCCAGAAGTTTTTTGTTCTTTTTCTCAACACTGCATTTTTCAGTTACGCTGTTATTCCACCCAACTCCTCAATTAAAATAATTTTAAATAATGTTCTAGATTGTTTTTTGTTAATTTTCTAGGTTGTTTTTTGTCACTGAATGCTATATTTTGTTTTTTTGCTATTTTGTTCACTAAACAGCCTTGATTCACGAGGCAGTTTCGTGCAGCAAGAAAAAGCTCTAGCCAAAGAACACTTCGTTTTCACTGATACTGACGGTCAGCTGTACAACTTTTCAGTCGAGGGCAACGTCATTAAGGACGGATTTAAAATCCCTGCAGATGTAGGTTAAATTGTTGATTGTGTTAATGTACTTTTTCTCCATATTTCCTGTTTATTTAATCGATTCAACTATGTTTTGGTCAGGGAAACGTAGGTAGCGTCACTTGCATTGCTTGGCGTTCCGAACAAATTGTGATGGGTGACGTCGATGGCAATTTGATCCAATGGGAGCTAATCGCTAAAACATCTACGTATGTATCTTTTAGAAAATTGAAGTTGAAATGTTGATGTCAACAAACACTATGCTGTTATTCCTATCAAGAGTTTACTTTGACATTGTTATTTCAGAATCATTCCAACGCAGCGTGGTTGGATAAAAAAAATTCGATTTGCACCTGGTCGAGGCAACATGAAACTGTTGATCATGTTCAACAACGGAGTAGATATCTGGGATTTAAGAGATGTTCGTGTTATCTCATATATTTTTTTTTCTTTTTGAAATGATTTCAACGTTAAAAGTTGAATTTCTTTATTTTTTGGATCTTTGAAAAGTTAAAAATTCGTTTTTTAAAAGTTAGTAAAAGTAATATATTTTTTTTTTCAAGATTGAAAAAGTTGGTAGTTTAAGATGTCCCGCTGACATTCCAAAAATTCACGATGTCGACTGGGCAGCATCGGATACTGCAGTAATAGCGACGGTCGACGGGTGTTTGCATCTCATGGACTTGAAATTGAAACGTTCAACTTCACCGACGTATCGCTATAACTTGCAAGGTACAGTAAGATGTATGCATTTTTTTGGCGTGAATCGATGCAGCTCTTTTTATGACCGGTGTTGTTTGTCGATGTGCTCGTTGGCAGAACCTGTGTTCATTCCGTATTTGTCGACCAGCGAGGCTGCGTTGAATTTGCGCACTTTTCTGCAACATCAGGGATGGAGATCGGAATACAGTCTGGATTTCAGCGAAAAGGATGGAATTAGGGGCGACGATTTGACGGCGCTTCAGAATTATATGGCTAGCATTGACAGGTACGGGCATAGGACTCTTTTTGTTGGTTCATCTATGTGCTTTGTGTGACTTTCTACTTGGTTGTGTTGTTTATAGCTCAGTTGCCAATTCACTGTAATGAATTATCGTTACATACGGGATTACTGTATGTGGTTAGGTTCAATAATAATAATAATAATAATAATAATTTTTATTCCCTTTTTTTTATCATTATGCAGTGATATTGGTAATTATCTTCCTCATTGTAAGTTTGGTACTGCACAACGTTGTTTGTTAACGGCAAGGTAAATAAAATTATTCACTGGATATATTTTAAATTTTAATATTTTGATTAAAATTTTATATTTTACACGGTGTTAAAATTTGTTATTTATTCTAACAATATTAAGAATGTTTTTCATTTTTTCAGATTATTTGGTGATGAATCCGAACTGCATTTTTGGACTGTCGCGTTACATTACCTGAAACTCGAGAAGAAGGTAAAAAAAGAATTCAATCTTATTTTTATTTACTAGGGAAAGATAAATGTACAGGGTGTCCACCATGAGATGTCAACATTTGTAAAGTCCATTATTTTTTCATATCGGGTTATACAAATGTGATGCATGGGGGAACAGAAATTCGAACTATTGACGTTGAAATTTTGTAGTGCATGTCGGAGCCACAGTGGCACTGCAGTCGGTAGTTTTCCAAAATGGCGACGGGTGTGACTGGGCACAGGTTGTATGGCGGTATGCAGAAACAAATGCAGATTACATGGGAGGGGGGTGTTTCAGGACACGTGACACGAGTTAGACAACTGCCATTGACCAAAGCTTCTCATGTGAAGTCAGTAATTTTTTTATGATATTCAGATAAGTTGACTCTCATTTCCATATTTAATTATGGTTATATACGTATTTATCTTCAAACTGCATGATTTAAATGCTGATTTCTCATGGTGGTCACCCTGTTTGGTAGCGATAATATTGTTCATAAATTTTTTTTATTTTTGTTAACTATTATACAGTGTCGGGTGATTTTTTTTCTAGGCTTCTGTAAATATGGTTGATGACGACAAGTTGAAAAACATGGGAACAATTGCTGAACAAGAAGTTTCAAGTTCCCATGTCATGCAATCTTCATCGTTGGATACATGTTATGACGTTCTGTGTAGTTCGACAACTTTCAAGGTCCGACTATTTTCAAATTTTTTTTCCAATAATTCATTTCTTTCATATACCAATCGCCAAACTATTTTTCTTGTAATTATGGAAGTATAAAAAACGATATTTTTATTTTAAATCATTTTTATTTCAGAGGCGTCAACTTGATCGTGTTGCTCTACTCGACAGCAAACGATCCACGTACGATCAGACAAAGAAATGCGCCGAGACATTGATAATGCTCGGCCAGACGGATCGTGCCGTTCAGATATTACTCGAGACGGAAGCTGAAAATGATAATTATTACATTGACAATCTCAGGTGCTATATCGTTTTTATTTTTTCTCAAAAACAAATTAAGGGTAACTCGGTTTGCAAGCGTGTTACGTTCTAAAACGTTCACTGTTTTGTCCTTTATGCATTCGTATAAGAGACTTGTCTGTATCTTGGATTCAAATTTGAGTTTTGAATGACATTTCAGAGCTTGTTTAGTGGCTAGCGTGTGCTCCTCCGGTGCAGCGCAGAGTACTATCAAACTCGTAGCGACGAATCTTATAGCAAATGGCCGTATCTCGGAAGGAGTGCAATTGTTGTGTTTGATCGGTAAATCGGCAGACGCCTGCAGGTATCTACAGTCGTACGGACATTGGAACCGAGCAGTGTGGCTAGCAAAGGTAAGCAAATTTCGTCTTTCTCAATACGCTTTTATTGGTAGTGGGGTGCAGGATTTTCAGAGGGGGTTGACAATAGAGAATTATTTTTCCATAGCTTACTCTAGTTATTTAGTACCATACATTATGTATATGGAAGTACTTCCAAAAATGTTTCTTCTGAAATTAAAGGGGGAGGAGATTGACCCCCCAAACCCTCTCCTTTGGTACACAGCTCTAGGGTGTTGAGTAAACATTTATAGTTCTCAAAGTTATACAGGGTGATTATGAAGTTTTAAAATTTCAGAACATTTTATGTCATAAAATCAATTTGTAAAACAAAAGCAACCTAGAACTAACTAACTGAGTGAAGTTTAGTTATGCACTAAGAGTGTTTATGTGTATTTTATTTCATTTAAAGAAATTTATTAGTCTTTGTTTTACAAGAATTAGTAATAATACGTTAATATCAGAATGGGCATTTAAAAAAAAAAAGATGTGTTTTAACTTGTGTGTTTTTACAAAGTCGACATTAGATGATGTCGATTGCCTGGAAGTGATGAAACGATGGGTCGATCACTTGTGTTCAACCCAAGTGAATCAAAAGGTGAAAATTATTTATAGTTATGTATTTATTTTTTGGCTATTGCAAAACTCTTTTACTCTTGTCCACAATGGTTGATTGTTATCATTTAGCAAAAGGCAATCTTGGTCTTGCTGTCGATGGGCCAATACACAAAAGTATTGGAATTGCTCTTATCTATGAAAGCAGTTGAGAGAGCAGCAATGTTTGTTCATGCCTACAATGAATTGGCTGCAGACTCCAAGGGCAAATTGAATGATATCCTTTTTTTGTTGTTTTGTAAAACGTGTGCTACTACTAGCATTTCTAGGTTGACAAAGTTCTTGTTTTGTTCTTGTATTAATTAATTGAGGAGTTGAGTGGGATGATGGTTTAACTCCAAAAATGTAGTTTTGAAAAAAAGGGCAAAAACTTTTGGCACCTTCTAATTTAACATTAAAAAAATTTCCTGTCAACCATGTATGTATGTATTTAAGGGAAATGAACAGGTTTTTGCTAATTTATAAATGCAATTACGTTGTTATTTCAAATATCGTGCTAATTCGTAAATGCATTTATGTTGTTTTTCTAAAATTAAGTATCTTTTTCATTGTCTTGAAAGGGAAGCGAGCGAGTGTTCAGATTTGCAATAGTCGCGTTCCTGCTTCAAAAAGTTTGAAAGCAGACAACCCAACATCTTTGTGCTATGAACTGGTTTAAAACAATTCAATATATGTATTTTAAGGAATTTTTAAGGAATAACAATTTAAGTGGATTTACACCGTTTTATCACCCAACTCCTCAATTACACACTGCTCCCCAGATATAATGCCTCTTCTTATACCCTAAATTTCGATATATCACGGACTTACTGCTTGAGACTACCATTGTAGGCTATTTATGGTTTGTTGCCGCATGGTATCAAACCACACGGTATAACTGAGGAGCAGTGTATTTTATAATACATTAGTTTTTTGTAATAACAGTATATGCTGTTTGTGTAAATCTATTTTATTTTTGTGATCCGATTTTCTTTGAATTCATGTCAGAACGTTATCGTTATGTTCCTTAACGTATTACGATCTTTAGTCGAAGCCATCCAACTTGAATATGCTCGTTATTTATTTTGCTTGGGAAACACTCCTGCTGCATTCCACTACTGCGATTTGGTCGGAGAACACGGGGACCAACTACGCAAGGAGATGGAAATTCTTGCCGAAGATAGTAATAATCAATGATCGTCGGGCAATAAAAAACTGACGACTACGTAACTCAAGTTTTTTGTTTTTGAAACTGTGTACATAAACTGTAGATAACAGTTTGGAAATTCTATGCTATGTGTACAGGATGGTATACTTTTTCACGTGAAACCGTGTAAGGCAGACGATTGCTTTTTGCGGTAACATTCCTACAAACCTTTTGTACGGATTTCAACGTTTTTGGTGTCGAAGGTGGTGTCTCTTTTTTGTAAAAGTTAATAAGACTCGAACTGATGAAACAATTGTGCAGTTGCCTGAAAAAATAATATTCTGGCGTAAAGTGTTTGATAATATAAAATAACTTATTTAATGACAGCAATTAGGCGATTTAAAACATTCTCATGCGCACTGTAGCAAATTTAAAACTTTATATTAAAATAGCAGATTTAAATTATTCTTAATGTCAAAGTAGGAATCATATTTTATTGTTGACTTGTAATATTGGTTACTAAAAAAAGATGTTTTTTTTTTCAGGATATATTTTCAATAGAAAGTTGGATATTGTCAAAATAGTTATTTTTATTGAAACCTTGTAACATGTATTTTGGAGTACAATATAATACCGATACAAGCCGATGAAGGTAAATATACGATTTCAAATACTTAATACTCCTTAATTTTATATTTCTATGCAAGTACAAAAATATCACATGTTGAGAATTATTTGCTGCAGAAAATTAGTGTGAGCACACAGTACTGCAGAAATATGTCAACAAACACCGATTGCATTTGTAACTTGAACCTATTTAAGTTGACAACTATGAACTAATTATTGCTAAAGTTTGGTTTAGTAACGATATATTTTAGTTCCCTGAAGATTTGACGATATTCATCCGGAAACTGGTCGAGGTAACCACTCATCACGATTCACATAACTTCAACATGGGTCCAGCTTCTGAACGTTAAGAGTATAACGGTCTACACAAAAAGTACTACTACTGCAGAAGAATCGTATTTAAATTTTTGACGAGGTAAGAATTCTTATTATGCTTAAGTTTTCAATTAACAAGAAAACAAATTGGTCCAATACACGTATTCTAAGTGATGAGTAACGAGTGGAAAGGTAATTAATTTTTTAAATGCTTTGTCTAAAATCTAAAATTTTATTCATTTTTAATTTTTAAAAAGAACGAAGCCAGTTAAAAAAGCAAAACGTTCGTTCACTTAACCGGGTTTCCAAACTTGAGTTTTGTTTGTTTTAAAAAATTATCAAAATGGATACCTTGGTAAAATGTGATTCCTCTTGTTAAACTAAATTGTTAATTTAAAAGCAAAAAGCTATCAAAATGAAATCCTTGGTGCTATGTTCATGGACATGAGTTCTTGAAACAGCAACTTGCAGGCGTATGGCATTTGCACTTGAGATATCTGAAAGATGGTTTATTAATTAAATGCTAAATTTAAGATTCTTAAATCTTAACATGTGTTCAAAGTGATAGCGTGACTATAGAAAATTTTACCTGAGTTTTGTTTCTACATCCCTTGCATTCAAACATGTGCGTCCTGAGGTTGGCAATGGCGATCAACCCGCACAGGTTGCAGACGTGAACTTTGTAAGGGTCGGAAACTTCGAACAGACGTTCACGGAGGAATTGGGCAGCCCCGTGAGATATCTGACAATCGCGTTCCATTTCACCAAATCGAAGTCCACCGTCACTGAAAGAAGAAATGTCAATCACTGTTAAATTTCGAAGCCCACCTTAACCCATAGTTTAGTAAATTTGTTACAGTATGGTTTTAATTTGCAGATTTCAAACTGTCATAACTGTCAGTTTTGCGAATACGGGGATAAACATTGCAGAGATAATGTCTGTGCAGTGTAAACGATTTTAAAACGACTGAGATTTTTGTCATCTATACCAGAGAAAAACTAACTACTCCATGAGATATTCCTATTTGAGGTGTACCTTTATTATTTTTATTAATAATAATAAGGGTTGTCTGTGGTTTTCCATGTACATGTTGGAGTTGGTTGCAAATGTCAAAAGTACAAATATGTTAGTCACGTAGTTATGAATCCAAAGTTTGCATTACTAACCCGGAACCTCTATCTCGGGGGTTCCGAAACTTTCATAGGCCCCCGACCCACTTTTACAAAGTAGCAAACATCAAGACCCATTTAACTTATGTTGTCAAAATCGGGAGTGGCTAAAATGGTTGTTTATTAATGCATTTTACTACCACTAAGCAAATTAAGGAAGTTATAACTTCATATTCTAATTTTTACTTTAAATTTTGCGAACCACCAAAATTGGCTCGCGACCCACACTTTGGGAAAAGCTGCTTTATTTCATGCCCCCCGTGCTACAGCATAGGTCTACTTCTAGTTATTACAACATTTTTTGTAAAGTTTTCCCCAAAATCATGGTCTGGTGGTCAGAGTTGTTTATCCGTCAAAAACTATGAACCCTAAATATCGCATAAGAAATTGAAACCATCCAAATGATAATTACCGTGCACGTCCTTCCATCGGCTGTCTGACCAATATTTGTACCGGCCCACGAGCTCGGGAATGGATTTTGTCGTCCACCATGTGCTTCAAACGCTGATAATACGTTGGTCCTAAAAATATTTGTGCGTTTATCTTGCGCCCGGTATGACCGTTGTATAACACCTGTTAAAAAAAAGAAGTATCGAATCAGAGAAAGCACATAAAAAATTTGGGTTTTTGTTGACGTCATTTTTTGATACCTCATTGCCACGAGGGTGGTAACCATATTCTAGAAGCAATTCGGAAATTTTCTGCACGTTCACCGTGTCGTTAAACGGTGTCGCGTCGCCAATCTCTCCTTTGTTGGCCGAGACTTTGCTTTGGAGGCACTCGATCAAGTGACCAACCGTCATTCGAGACGGAATGGCGTGGGGATTGACGATTAAATCAGGCGTGATTCCTTCTGCAGTGAATGGCATATCCTGACAAAATTAAAACAAAAATCCAGTTATTTAGTTAAAAATTCAGACAGTTGTCTTATTGACCAATAGTTAGTAGGATAATTTGTGTTCACAGAAAAAAAAGTGGCTATCCTTACTTCTTGTCGGTACGTAATACCACAAGTACCCTTTTGTCCATGTCGACTGGCAAATTTGTCACCAATCTGCGGAACTCTAATTGACCTGATGCGAATCTTGACAAACTTTTGCGCATCTGCATTCAACGTCACCATCACCTGTAATAACAAAAATTCGTCATCAATCGTGGAAAGAGTATTGTAGAACACACTTTTGACATTTGAATTTTCTTTTACCTGATCCACAATGCCCGTTTCACTATGCCGGATGAATGTGCTGACGTCCCTCTTGACATAGCGTTTGGTGACGGCTTCAAGCTGTTGTTCGAAACAAAATGATATGCTACTAAATGCCGATTCCAGTTGTAAACTATCTTTATTTTATGATCATTCACCTCGTTGTCATTTTCCGGAAGCGTAATTGTCTTCCCAATGATCACATCGCCGTCAGAAACTCGAATTCCGGGTGCGACGATACCATCTTCGTCCAATTTGTCGTACAAGGCATTGCGCATACCTTTATATCACAAAATTTTTCAAGTGAGTCAAAAATTATCTCTCGGAACTAATTTTGAAAGTATTCCAGGCAACTCTGGTGATTTGTGTTTATTATAGTTAATGTTTACCCCCAAACCACCCCCACAAATCTATCAGTGATTATCGGCAACATGTGTATTAAGCAAATTAATTTGAGGTGAAACAAGCATCGATGATCGATTGTAATCTCACCTTGGCACGTTTCTCTAGTTGGTTTCTCAAATTGTTCTTCCTGATCACGCGTTCTTTTGGATTCCATCTCCTTGTATGCCCTATAGTGGACGGATCTATTCCAAACAGTATAATCCAACGTTTTAAAATAAATGTACATATTCATGTATTTTGCATTTCCACAAAGCGTAGTAATTTTCTACCTGAAAAACCCTCTGTCGAGAGCAGAAGCATTCATGATAACAGAATCTTCCTGATTGTATCCAGTGTACGATGCTATAGCCACTATAGCGTTGATTCCTGTTTAGTGCGAAATATAACCCGTTTAATGACTTATTACATTCGCTGAAAGCTAAAAAAATAAATTTAAACGATTTTTTTTTAAAAAAAAATAAATCACCTGCTGGTAATTCACTGAATCGTAAATATTCCATAGAACGAGTCGTCGACAATGGTTTTTGTGGATAATACAAAACATGAGCCAATGTGTCCATTCTTGCATGGAAGTTGGTGATGTAGATACCCATGGCTTGTTTACCCATAGCACTTTGATATGTGTTACGGGGCGACTAAATAACAAAATAATAAGAGTTGCTTGTATTAAACTTGTACAATGACAGTTGGAATGCTATGTAAACAGGTGTTCCTAGGTTGAACCACAACAAAGCGCACCATGTTATAAAACTGACAAATGTTGATGTATTGATAATTCAACCTCAGTTTTCTGTATTTATACCAAAAAATAAAACCTACCTGATTGTGATCAGGAAACGGAATAATCGATGCGCAGACTCCTAATATCATGGACGGGTGGATTTCACAGTGGGTGTAGGTCGAACAATAGCCGGAGTCGTCATTTTGCAAATTATCCGGCGTCATCGCCAACATGATAGTTTCTTCTTCCATCGTGTCGATATATTCGACGACACCGCTGGCAACCAAATCTTGCCAACTGTAAATGAAAATAATTTTATTAAGAGATTGAAAATCAGGAATTTTTTTTTTTTCCACGGACAGATAGAGAGTGCCTTTTAGATATTTAATTACCTATAGTTGTTGTACTCTCGTTCCTTCAACAAATCGAGATGCCTCTTCTTTAACAGCAGTTCCTGCTTTTCTACGATCAACAAAGGCCTACAGATTCTTCCAGCATCTGTATAGATCCTAATCTCACGGTCACTTATGTCACGAATGATTGATACCTAAAAGAAAAAACAACAAAAATAAATCGATTTTTCCATGACAGAATTAAGAATCATTGAAAATTCATAGATTATTGCTGATGTTTGAACATATGTTTGGTCCTCAATTCACGCTAGTTTCGTATATGCAATTGATTTTATGAGAATTGCTAGATAGTCAAGTTTGGGTTTTCACACACAGCAAAAATTGCATAAAATCTTAAAACGTTAAAAGTTTAGTTTTAGAGTGATTTCATTCAATTTACCTCGGACACAATGATGTCCATCTGCCTTCGAAGCTTTTTCAATGTCGTCATCAACTGCTCAGGATCACGATGAATTCCAACCCAGCATCCATTGACAAAAATCTTTGTAGCACTGAAATAAAAAACACATTATATTCTGCAACTGACATACAGGAAAAATAATGACACATGCATTATCATAAGCATGCTGTCAACTATAAGAAATTGTTAAAATGTGAAATTTCCAGTGCTGCCAACTAAGACATCATCCCTACTTTGCAATCGTAGTTGGAGCAATTTCTTCCAAATTTTCCATACTCCATTCTTCCAAAAACTCCAAAATTGGAGCCGGCTGCGACCCGACAGATATGTACGCCATGAGTGCAAGATTTTTCACCAAGCCCACTGCCTGTCCCTGTAAATGCAAACCAGTACACAGTAAATCATAATGTAAACATATATTAAAAAGTCTTGTATAGATTCATTGATGTTTAGGAAATAGTAACCACCACTGTCGTAGGCCATGATATTAAGTTCACTAAAATGACTGCAAAAGTTTACATTGCAGTGGCGTATTCAGGAGTGAGCAAAAAAAAGGGTATCCGACCTTTTCTCCGAATATCAATTCTTCGAAAAATCAATTCTACGAATAGCTTTTCTTTGAATGTCAAATCTTCGAAATCAATTCTATTGTGAAAAATTTAATTTCTCAAACTAGGTTAGGTTAGGACTAACCTAGGTTAGGGTAGGTTAGGTTAGGACTTTGAAGATTAGACTTAGAATTTCAATATTTTGAAGAATTGATCATTCGAAGAATTGCTTTCGAAGAATAGGTTTCGAAGAATTGATTTTCGAAGAATTTACCTAGAACCAAAAAAAGTCCCCTTCAAGAACTCAGAAAATGCTCAAATTTAATACATTATTGCTTTTCTATATAGTATGTTATAAATAGGTATCCTATTCAAAATAGGTATTTTTTAAGTGATACCTTAATCATACATGTAAAATAATTCCAAGCATCCCACCCAAATCCTAGGTCTTACCCCCTCCAAACCGAATTTTTGATATCATAACAGCTCAGGAATGTAAGAACAAAACGTGTAACCAACGTCGAAGAACAACTTTCAGTTCACAAACTGAAAGTTGCCTGTACTTAAATAAGTGAGAAACAAATGTCATCACCGACGATCATACCTCAGGAGTCTCTGCAGGACATATCATCCCCCACAGTGTGTTATGCAATTGACGTGGTCTTGCCAATTTTCCGTCCCTTCCGACAGGAGAATTCAACCTTCGCAGATGCGACAAAGTGGATGCGTACGTCAAGCGATTCAATACCTATCCAAAAACAGCTGTTTTAATGACTGCACAAAGCGAAAGGACAATAGCGTGATGTTAGTGAAACTTACCTGCGATACTCCTGCTCTAGCTTGATGCGCTTTCTTTTGATCGCCCCAGTTACCCGTAGCTAAAGAGTAGCGTAGCCCGTCGGTGATTGTTCTCGTCCTAATTGCAAGTTCTACGTTGAAATCTTTTCCTCTGTCGATGAACTTCTGAGCGTACATGCGCATCTCTTTAGTCAAATTCCGGAACAACCTGAAGTTGAAGATGGCATAAAGAGATCAACGTTTTTTGTTTTCTCAGATTAATTAACCGTGGAAATACCGTTTGTTGTCATACCCTCTGAAAAGAAAGGCCAAAAGAGGACCAGCCAAATCCAATCGTTTGTTACCATAGTGATCTCGGTCGTCCAATTCCCGACGACCCAAAACTCCCAAAAGCAACCGATGCACCATGTACCTGGAAAGTTTTTAAAAGGCAAAAGGAATCGGTTAACGGTGTTTAGCATCGTATTTAGCCAAACAAAAAACGTTTCAGCCAATCAAGAAATATATTGACTCTTTTTCTTTTCTGTAACTTTATCGAAATTATTCCTTAATTATCATAACTATTAAGACTGCTGTATTCTACTTACCCCAAGTAATAGGCCTTTTTGGTTTCACAGAAATCACTCACACCAACATGTGGCAACATTTCCTTCTGCAATACTTCCTTAGCGTATTTGATTCGTTTATCTCTGGTAACGCCGGGTCTTGCACCACGTGAACCGATAAAGTTGAGAGCAACGTTCTGCTCTTGAACAACAAACGCTTCGTCGAGTGATGGTTTTAGCTGTTATTTAAATATAATAAATATAAACATGTTTACATAACCAAATAGTAAACATAGCCAGTCAGTCGCATGCAATCGACTATACAGGGCGAGTCAAAAAGACTTTGAACACATAATACACACATACCAATCCCCTGATTCCACTTATGTCACTTATGTTATATTCAGAAAATTTTAAACTTTTAAAATTGTGATTTCACAGTAATTACTAGTTTTAGCCCAATTTACTATGTCCTTTATGGAAGTTATAGTTAACTTCCTCAATGGAGGTTTGATAAATTTATCCATTGTAAATGATGAATAGAAAGTAAAATACAACGGTCACTTATGTTACATAAAATGTGACAGTACTTTATGGAGGTTGAATTTGCAATTTTCTACAGAACTTTCTGTTCTGTTTTCATGATTTGAGAACTAAAACTTCATGTCAAGTTAGATGAAGAGTCTTGGTGCTCAAAGATTTGTTGAGGTATTTAAAATACTTCATGTTTAAAAAGAAAAAATAAATAAAATGAAATACAAGTCACTTACGTTACAGTAAATGATCACAGACGTTACCAGTCTGAATTAGAAGTGTTCGAGTAACGAAAACTCAAAAAGTAATCCTTCCAATTCAAATTTGTCTATTATTTTATACTTTTTGTATATAAACACTCAACCAACATTTGGATTTTAGCATACTGAACAATTAAAAAACGTTGTATACAATGAGCAATTTAGCGACTAAGAATCCTGCTTTCAAGTATAATAAATGGTAATTTGAACATAAATTTAACAATTTTAAAATTGTTCAGAATTAAAATTTGAATTTGATAGTGATACATATACAGTGGACCCTTGTCAGACACAAACTCCAAACACAATTCCAAGAAATAGTTCAACTTTCAAGTTATTTGACTTTCGAGTTAAATTTCCCCATAAGAAACAATGTTCCGTTTTTACGTGAAATGACCCTATAAGTCTTTTTAACTCACCCTGTATTATCTAACTTGTATATTTCGACAACTAATTATTTACTCAGAATTCAACTAAGGTTAACTTAGAAAGATTATTTAAAGAAATAATGGATAACGATAAGCATATACATGCTTGGTCGGAATAGATAGTTTTGACAGAGTATAAATTAATTTTACCATTTCCATCATTTCTGGATCGTCAAAGTCGTATATGACATGTTCCAGAATATCTCGGTCTGACACGAACCCGAGGGCTCTGAACACCACCATGATCGGAATTTCTTGCTTGATGTAAGGTAGAATGCCGACTATACGTTGACCAATAGCGCTTTTCTTGCCAGCAGCCTGAAATGGACAAAACGAGCATGCAAAAAAAATTAAGATCTACCTCGCTAAACAAGATCGTTCAACAAATAATGGAATAGGAAATGTTAAATACACTGCTTCCGCTTCTTCCCAGAACGTTGACCCACAGCGTACTTGTTGGACGTGACGAGTGTTCCAAATACGAACGAATTTCAGCTTTGTAGGTATACTTGGAATCTTTCATCGAGAAGACGTAAACGGTGTTGGTGGCCATTTTTTCTTGCGCGATTAGCACCTGCATATAATTATTAATCGGACCTTGTAAAACTTTGTGGTATAAGATAATCGTCACGAGAGAAAGTGAAAAATCGAAAGCAAATGCTACCTTTTCCGTTCCATTGACGATGAAGTAACCCCCAGGGTCCAGCGGGCACTCGTTCAATTCCGTCAGTTCACGATCTTTCATTCCAGTCAACACGCAGTACGCAGAACGTACCATGATGGGAATTCTTCCTATGAACGTTTTCTCGTGCCTGTCTTCCTTCACTTGACCTTCTCTGGTCATCGTTTTTAATATGTCAACATACAGAGCAGCTGAATACCTAGAATAATTTCCTTAACCATTAGACCCTTAAATTTAGCTTGCAATTGATGCTACACCAATTTGTTGGTCAAACATTTACGTTAGGTTTCGTAATCTTGCTTCGTTTGGATACATGATCAACGAAGTACCGTCCGACTCCCACTGCATCGGTTTCGATAAGTAAATTTGTTCAAATTTCATCACATAGTTGGCCTAGATGAACATGCAATATGATAATTATTTGTTTTCTGGTAAAGTAGGGAAATTGAAAATAAGAAGCATATGGGGTAGACTTTGTTTACCGGTGTTTCCACTTCCCCGCCGTCGTATTGCGGCTCGGCTTGAATCTCGATTTGTGGCAGGTCGTCGATGATCCTTTGCATGGACATCTGAATGAACTCGTCAAACGAATCCAACTGCTGTCGCACGAGACCTTTCTCGTCGAAATAAGCACCAATAACAATCCACGCTGCTTCTTGCCAGAGATCGGCTGTAACGTCGTCCGAATCATCTTCGATGAACTGATCTAAAAAAAAGAAATACCAACGATTAAGTAATTTTGTTTGCTATTTGAGACAAAATACGAATTCATCACAATTACAGAAAAATAATAAACTTTTCAAAGATGCAAGACTTTGTTTCAATGGAATTTCAACATTCAAATTTGAAATTGACAAACAGGCCTTGTTGTACACTCATACGGTCCATACCGCCATCGTACTTTTATACTTTCTGAGTTACTTCAACATAATGTTTTGTTTTTATTTTATTTTTTGGATGTGATTTAGTTGAGTCATTTTTTGTAACATTTCTTGTTTGAAATTTTACATTACAACATATTGGAGGAATTGTCAAAATCCCCTATGACATAAAAATTGACAAAATCTTCCAAGTTGGTTTCTATGACAATAGTCTGCCATACATATAATCATAATTCAGCAATGCCATGTAAATCTTTATCATTTTTTTCTGCTAATCTCATTTAAAGTACAGTATCGTGTGCTATTTTGGTTATTGTATACAAATATGTATATTATAATTTCAGTGTGTTTGGTCTTGCACTAAGTTCAGTAGTACATAAGAGATTCGATTGAAAACAGAGTCAATGTCATCCAGATACTTTCATATAGATGTGTAATATTTAAAACATCAACATTTGATACAATGCATACCACGGTAACCTGAGGAACATGATATAGTCTTCAAAAGTAGACAAGTTGAGTTAGACAAATAGTTATATAGATTTAGTTTGCATCGATAACTACATTGAGTTGTTGCAAGATACACTACTGATTGTTTCTGAATGTGTAACAATCATATCAATTATTATAAATATATAATGAACATCAGATATCCCACAGTATTCGTATTGCAATGTTACATGGAGAGGAATTGATCATTAGATCAGAGAAGATCCAAGTTTACTCATACTTAATGTAGGGTACATTTAGTATCCAAACAAACATTACGCAGAAAACTAGCATAACATTTGCATTCGGAATGTAGCTTCAGGTTATCGATTGCCTTAAAAAGCAAGAATAACAAGATGGAATTTCAAATACTTTCAAGATTCTCTTCCTGTTATTGTACCATGATTGGTTGGTAATCGAAATTCCTAGGAAAATTCAGCACAACATTGTAATTTGAAATTTCAAAGGTAGAACTCAATTCTTAAACAGATTATCGGTTTGGTTTTGATACATGTGATTCGCAGCAACAGGTAAATCACTATATGTACACATTTAAATACTCTCGATCTCTATGCACAGGCAGAATCTTAAATAACCCAATGCCAAAAATTAATTATCTAATTAATCTTATTTGGTACCGTATTTAAGGGGTACACTCGAAATTACGCACATGTAAATATATAAATACAAAAATAAACAAATTATATATATATATTTATTTGTTTATTTTTGTATTTATATATTTACATGTGCATAACCCATTATTTGTTTCTTTAGTAGTAGTAGAAAATATACCAATATCTGGCTATGAATACATTTGAAATTGTACTGTACTTTTTTGCATTTAAAATACCCTTATTTTCAGAATTAAATTCAATTTAAGGTACTTTCCTGTCATAGCCGGGGCGAGTCTGAGTTGCTCTTTGCTTGTACTTGGTTATGGGTTTATTGTGCAGGTTAGGTCAGCAAAACAACTATCATACATTTAATACGTTTCTTTGTTTTTCCTAACCTAACCTGCAAAATAAACTCATACAAAATAAACCAAGTACAAAGCAAATATCAACAACAGGCTCGCCCCGGCTATAACAGGAAAGTACCCAATTTAATATAGATCATTCATAATTTAATAATCTTTTAATATTGAAGCGCTCCAGGCAATATAATGATAGCCACACTTTTTTCAAACATGACATTTTTGACATCAGACTGTCCCTGGGTACTGTTCTGTTTCTATTATAGCCAAGTTACTTTACCACTTCCTGGATTTTCCAAAAAATGACATAATACAGATAGTCACCTTGATGTTACTCCTATGTATGGAGTTTCTCGTCTCACCACCAGAAAAACGGCTCTGCTGAACAATTTCAAACAAAAAAAAAATGTGGCTTATCATTCTATTGCCCGAAGCTCAATTCATCAACAAAACACTCAAAAAAAACAAATTCATTACGCGCATCTTTTGGAATGCATCGGAAAAGTTCTTAACTGATTAATCGAAGCAGTAAACTTTATTAAACTTTACTTGTAGTTAACGTAACCGAACCTAGTTTAATGTTAAGTGTTGAAAGTGCAAAAGACATAGGATAAAATCCCAAGTCCACAATCCAAAATACATATAGTACACGTGATAAAACTACGAAGCGAATTTTTCTTCTTTTCTGGACTCTTCACTCACCGTTATTATCATCATCGTGCTCCATCGTTTCCTTATCTTGTTGTTGTTCACGTCGAAGTTTCAAAAGTTTAACGAATTCGAATTCTAAAGACGCGCATTTCACGTGGATAAATAAAACGATACGTGAAACAAACAGAACGCGTACAACATCAATCCATAACGACCGCGTGGTTCCACTTGTTTGTTGAAACTTGACTTCTTCGTCACGTGACTTACCAACCACATTCAACCAACCAATCAGAATATCTTTTTGTCAAAGGGTTAGGGGTGTCCTGTCTTTTGTCGAGAATTCTTGGAAAAATGAATCACTTTGCCTCACTTTGGGTTGTAGCTGGAGGTGTGTCATTAAGCGCCCCCAAAGAAGATTCAAACTCAGGGGAACTATATGTTTTGGGACTCAGAAGGATGGGATTTTTTTTTTCTCCAGTTTCAGCGAGTTTGTCGTCGAACAATTTTCGACAACTAAAAAGTTGAAATTATGAAAGAAAGTCTGAAAGTGTAATAAAAAATGTCTGTTTTGTGATACTTGAGAATTATCAGAGGCGATATGTAGTCAGGCTCAGGGTTGGGTGGGGTTACAAGATTTCGGGAGGGATTTTGAAGTGAATTGTGCATTGTTTTCCCATTTTGTTTGACTAGTTTGTTTTTTTTACACGTTTTTGGATTTTCGGGGGATACCCGCAAAATACCCTCCTGGCTGCGCGTATGTATGCAGCTGATCTTCATTACGTTACGCTAAGTACGCTTCATTACGTTAAGTTTCATAAAACAATTAATTAATGAATAAGCAACAAAATTATATTGTTGACAATAAGCAGGGTACTTTCCGGTTATAGCGGGGCCCGTTTAATGTTGCTATTTGCTTGTACAGTACTTGGTTATGGGTTTATTTTGCAGGTTAGGTTAGGAAAAATTTTCTACATTTTATACGTTTCTTTGTTTTTCCTAACCTAACTTGCAAAATAAACCCGTTCCATAGCCAAGTAAATAAACCCATAAGCAAATAGCACAAACAGACGGGCTTTGCTGTATGTCTAGCTCTAGACTGTAGTCCATGACACCTATCTTTTGTAATAGTTTAGTTTATGACAACAAATGAAGTCCTATACAAATGAAGGTGACACTTTGTTTATGCTATATTATTAAATTATACTTTGCTTGCAACTCTGTGTAAGTTACTTGTACAAGTATAGGCTTATGTGAAATTTTCCCTGAAAGTGTCGGTTTTCAATATTAAACAGACAAAATGTCACAAAAGTTATTGCACGTTTTGGTACTTTTCTTTCAACTGAGAAGCCGCTTGTGGCGCTACTGGTTAGGCAAGGTTGTGTTGTTTTTAGCTATCCCAAACGTTAAAAAATACAACACTTAATTTATTATTCGTTTTCTTATGGGTAGGCCTATTTTCTGGTTAGTCAAGATCCAGTCTGGTGTTGCTTTTGCTTGTACATACTGTACTTGGTTATGGGTTTATTTTGCAGGTTAGATTAGAAGAAAAAAAAAACAAAATCATACATTTAATACGTTTCTTTGTTTTTCTTAACCTAACTTGAAAAATATATCCATAACCAAGTACAAGCAAATAGCTGGACCTTGCACTAACCGGAAAGTGCGGTACCATTTTTTGTTTCTAACCAAAACTTGAACTTATACTCAAGCGCCACAAACGGTTTTTCAGTTAAAAGAAACCGAGGTTTTTGTTATTGAAACAAAATTATTGTTGTCAAATTTATTTAAATACATTTTTGTATTCGTTCGAATTGAAAACTTACGCGAGTACTTGTATATGAGTATATACAACGTTTTTATATAAAATATATGGGCTTTATTTAAAATTCTGTTTTAAAGCGGAATATTGCAAATAATTTCTTAATTGTATCGAAAACAAATGTAAAAAAAAAATAAAATGGGGAAAAAAAAATAACCTTTGGCAGCGGTGGGATTCGAACCCACGCCTCCGAGGAGACTGGTGCCTTAAACCAGCGCCTTAGACCGCTCGGCCACGCTACCACCTGATGCATAACACTAAACATTTTGTTTGTCATTTGAACTGAAGTACCATCGAACTTTCCATTTCTATAACGAGCTGCTGCTCTTGCAACAAGATTTCACACAACGAGAAGTTTTGAAAAGTGAAATTGATTTTGATACAATGAGCGAAACTCTGATAACGAGTACCGTTCAGTGAGTCAATAGAGAAGCTGCTAGGCTTTCGAACCTACACTTTCGTGTTGCTCATATTTGACACTTAAATTGAAAAAAAAAACAACTTTTGAGATTTTTAAAATAAACATTGTGAATTTTACTCGAATAGTGTCAAATATTAAACGTCATCAATAAAAAAAAAATTAAAATAAAAAAAAATCGGCACTGGCGGGATTCGAACCCACGCCTCTTATTAGGAAACTTGCTGTCACTTATCTTTATACTGTATAGTGAAAAATATTTGCAACTATTTCTATTAACCGTAATATTACCAAATCAAACAGTTCGATTAAACATTTAATTTTTATAAATTTCGATTAACGATAACTGTTAATTGAACTGTTGTTAACGATAATCGTTAAGAAACTACTCTTAGTCTATGTTTCTCACGATAGAGGTCAGCAGAGCACATGCGCTGTTGAAATTTGTTGAACAATTTCTTTTGCTGTCATTCAGTCCCTCGGACTTCACAGTTGTAGTTGGTTGTGTTTATCAATGGGATGGAGTAATATACACTCTTAGTTAAATGACCAAACACAACCACTTTTTTGGTCACCTGATTATTTTGCCATCATTGCTCAAAGGTAACACTTATTTCGATGAAAATCATGTTTGTGTTTTTTTTTTATTATCATTTTCTCTATTTATATGTTTATTTGTTAGTGACAAAACGTATAGTTATTGGTAATTAATTTGAATGGTATACTGGACAGCGTATTGTGATGAGTGAAAAATGTTTTATTAGTTATAGAGCCGAATGAAATTTATTAATAATTTAAATTTATTATTATCTATTTGGATGTTGACATTTATACGATTATAGAAAATAATTAAATTTACGTAAAGGATATTTTAAAACTGAAAAAAACATATGTTCGTATTTACAAAAGTTTAGAATTTTTTTATAATTATATTTAAATTTTTAATAAATTTTTAAAATACATATTAAAAAAGTTGAGTAACGTTTCGTAGAAAAAATTGCGACACAAATATAAAGTGAAAAATAAAATTCATTGCATTTTAAATTTAATTATACACCGAACATATGTTACCGGCAATGTATAGAATGTAGGCATTGTATAGAATATATAGCCTCTTTTGGCAAAGTATGAAATTAGCATTGAAATAGTTAATGTTAATGTTTAGGTTAATTTTGTAAAACAAAATGGTGGTTAACTAACTTTGTTAACTATAGTAACTTAAACAGTTCTATACAAGATGGTATTTCATACTTTGCCAAAAAAGGCTAAGCATTTTATAGATTGCCTGGATTCTATAATAGTATGCAATAAAATAGTTGTGTAGGTAAAATTTCATGTATCCAATAAAGGTTACACTTTTCCATATTAAACGAATTGAACGACCGCACGAGCTTTATTGGTTAATTAATAAGTCAAGCTTTTGCATGTTTTTTGTGATCGAATTTAAGCGAATGTTTGTTCCGATTGCGTATTAGATTAAGTATGGATTTAGTCACGTGATGGAATTGTTATATATGCGAAAAAGATTAAATTTCTCATTAAAAGAAATTTCCCACTTCGCACGTTGTTGCCACAATAATTTTCACCTAATTAGCAAACACTTACTAAAGGAAAATAAACTTTCAAGGTTGCATTCGATTAAAAAATAACCACACACACAAAAAAATGGTTCATTATGTTAATTATTATGTTATTTCCTTTTGTTTGTGTCTTCGAAAAATTTTAATATGATGTTATTCTGTTATAGTAAATTCATGAATATGTATTAAGTTTTTAGTTTGCACATTAGAAAAACATGTGCTAAACTACCCGCATTTCGAGATTAAGTGACACTTTTGTAATTTTAAAACATTTGAAATGTTTGTTCAAGGCTTTCTGCCACAAGCAATTTTTTTGGTGTGACAAGGCGAGCAATGTGTGCACAGTTGTCACGTCATTTTGTTATCAGTTTTCATTGGTTTAGCAAGAAGTTGACGTCGCAGTGAATCACGAATTGCTCGTCTTGCCACACCGAAAATTGCGTTTGACATACGACTTTTAGAATGGAAGCGAATTTATACAGTGTATTTGAAATAAAAAGAAATATTTTTTTATTAAAAGTAAGTTTTCAATTTTACTTCGAGTGAAATTGAATGTGCATTGATGAGCACAGCACAATATACAGGGTGTCTACCATGAACCTCCAACATTGTCATTGATTCAGTGAATCGGGAAATGTTAACGTTTCATGGTGTTGTAATAGATTGTAGGAAATAAAGTCAAGGGGGAAAAAACAAAGGAAACTAAGTCAAAAAATATTTTTTGTCTTTTTCTTTTATTTTGTTTTACTTCTTTTTTGTGGTACTTTCCAGTTATAGCCAGGCCCAGTTTGATGTTGCTATTTGCTAGTAATTATGGGTTCATTTTGCAAGTTAGGTTAGGAAAAACAAAGAAACTTATTAAACGTATGATATTGTTTTGTTTTCCTAACCTAACCTGCAAAATAAACCCATAATTAAGTACAGTACCAGCAAATAGCAACATCAGAACTGGGCCTATAACCGCAAAGTACCCTTTTTTGTGTCCCTTCTTGACTTTGTTTTCTTGTCTTATTTTGCTTTGACTTCATTTAATCGTTAAATAGTGTCAAGAATGAGTTGGGTTTATTAAGGCTTCTTGTCACACCCAATTTTTGGTGTGGCAATTTGTGGCGACAGCCTCTTGCTAACTACTTTTCATTGGTTGAACAAGCAATGAAACGAGTCAATTAATTGGTTGAACAATTAATAGACATCACAGTTGTCCATTAATTGTATCTCTCGTTACACCAAAAATTGCGTGTGTCAAGAGGTCCTTTATATTTTATTCATAATACTTCTCGAATTAATGTTTCGGTGTAATTTAATAATTACAGATAAAAGTGAAAAGCAATGATGACGTTCATTTTCTTTCTGAACTGTTTAGTTTGTTTTTTTTATATAAAGAAGAAACTGTTTCCCTTTTAGGCGTTGAAAGTTTCCTTTTAACCGAATCTTTTATCGACGTTTTCCTCGGGCTAAAACACCCTGGAAGAAGAACCTTCATGTTGTGAAGGTGTTAAGTGAAGAATGTGTATACTTGACTTTTTGCAATATTTTTTTAAAAAACTTAACTTTATAATATTTAAACTTATAATATTTAACTTTATAATTATTAAAACTTAACTTTATAATTTTTCCTCTGCCCCAAAAATCTGGTTTGCATTTCATGCAAAACTTTCCGATTATGGACAGTTTAAAGAAATTATAGGTTTTTATTGACTTGTAATCATCGTCTTTCGGATAAGAAAGTTAGTTGGTGAAATTCGCAATTTGTTTGTGTTTTAAGACAGTGTCATGTCAGAATGTCATGCCATTCAAAATGACACCGGTTGTGACTGCAATAATGAACACATGGCTTCAGAAAACTATGCTTCACATAGTTCAAAATAATTGACAGTTGAAAAGCGAAATGGAATATTACAGCTTTTGCTACAACGAAAACTCGACAACCTACTTGAGTTTTAACTTTTTGTTCACCCTGTATAATAAATGAAGAAACTACAATACTCAGTAAGCATATGAGTAAATGAATTATATTTATTTATTTTATGAAAAAAATATATGCGATTTATTTTTTACATTGAACTTATGCGGATTCACGGAAGGACTTATGCGATTCTCGTTTTATGCGTTTTTTTGGTATATTAGACTGTTTTTTGGTTCATAAACAACTGTAGATGACAGTATACGTACAGTATATATTATACAGTATACTACAGGTAGTGGAGGACTACTGTATAAGTATACAGTACATTCTCATCGACTGTAAATGGCAATATACGTTCAATTTCTAGCTCACTCACAAACTCACGCACTTACAAGTGAAACTAATACTGTATAAAGAGTGTTGCTTATCATTATATTGCCCGGAGCCCTTTATTTAAGAATGTTGAACCATGACATATTATTTACATGGCATATACATGCAAATGTATATGCCTATATTCTGCATATCAATATTCTGAATATCAATAACTTGATATTCCAGCATATCAAGTCATGGCATATACATGACATATTACTCTAGTATAATATGTCATGGTTGAACACAACAGTTCGTTATGTCAGCGTATGCTATTGATATTTTACAACTTACATGTGGTGTCAGTCCTATTAGGGTGTTTGGAGTTACTCTAGTGGCATTATTTCAACACTTTCGCTCAGGTATTTCGTAATGTGATCAAATCTCGTACTTTTTAGTGAAAAACAGTTCGGCTAAGAATACGGGTGTAGACTGTCGAATGTTTCGTTGTAATCAACTTACTGACGCAATTCTGTCGGTTTCCCATCGGAATTCACTACCGAATTAGTTGTGTCGGTGTAATAGACTACGTGGTTGGGATTTTCAAACTTTTTTTTGGTGATCCCGAAAAAAAAATATTTTCTTTTTTTTTTGTTACAGTTTATTTTACTTTGTTTTTTTATAACTTTAGGTTGCTCGTTTCGGTTTTTTGTTTACTATATATTTAACTCTTGAAAACAAAAGAAAACGAAGGTTGATAATCGAATTGTGACATATTAAATGATCTAGTAAAGCGTTTACGACACGGAACGTAAAAGAAAATACTTTTTCCAATTGAAATCGTGTTGAATAGAAGTTCTACAGGGTGTCTCAAATTATTTTTTATATTAAGTATTTTTATAATAATCCATAATAACGTATATAATGAAGGGTTTTAATTTATTGGAATTCATTCGCGTCCAAATTCAAGATATAAAATAGTGTGTTGTAAAATTTAGAATTTGGGAAATACTGCATTAGATTTAGCTTATGTATAAATGTATATATATATATCGTATTGCATACAGTATATGTATTAAATAATGCATTGCATATAAATGTACAGTATACCGGTATAACTTTATATTTTGTATTTTTTGGGATTTTTTAACTCCGTTTCTTTGTTGTTTTCATGTTTTTATTTGATTACCGTTGACTTTGAACAGTAAAATAAATGAATAAATAAAAATAAATTTACCTTATAAAACGCTTACAATACTATCCAATAGTATGCTATATAACAGGATATGTTATATAGCAGGGTAGTATGCTATATAATCGTATGCTACAAGTACATCCAATATGTTATATAACAGCATATGCCCATTTCTCTTCATAATAATGCCAGTGTAAACATAACCAAAAATAAGTAGTTAAAAAAACGGTTTTATAATAACGTTTTCGCCTTTTTGAGAACCTCTTTTACAACCTCGTAATTACTGAAACAAACACGCGAAAATATATTTTTGGCTGGAATATGTTACGTGTTCATTTGAATGAATCGATTTTATAAGTTTAATGAATGGCTGATTACGTAATGAGGTATTACACTATAAGTAGGTAGCAAACTATTATATACAGTCAGGGTTTCCGTAAGTACGTACTTAAGTACAAGTACTTTCTGAATAGGTACTTTAAAGTTCTTAAAAATATAAGTACCAAGTACGGCTCAATAAATGTACTCAAGGCCAAGTACCAAGTATACGGTACTTCAGTACAAGTACATTACGTAATTTTTGGGCATTTCCATGAAAAGCAAATAGTGGATTAGTGGGGAGGGAGGGTAGCGG